>JBAWJU010000129.1:0-19574 GCA_037356035.1 Xylaria sp. Z50
ATAGCTATTTTTAATTATTATTTATTAATTATTTTATTAACTTATATATAAAATATTTTATAGTTAATATAAATAATATTTTAATTATTTTATTTATTAAAATATTTTTTAATAAGCTTATTATAAAGTTTAATAATATTTATTTATAAAAAGTAAATATTATTTAAAATTAGCTAAAAAATTTTATTTATAATATTATTTTTAAGTTGTTAATTAACTAGTACTTTTTTATGCTTTTTTTTTTATTTATAATTATTTAAATAATATGCTTTTTTAAAAAGTATTTTAAAACATAAGTTAAATTAAAGTTATTAGTTAAACCTAGCTTTATTATTTTTTATATACCTAGTTTTTTAGCTTAAAATTTAGAGTTAAAAAATTATATTTATAATCTTAATAAATTTTTAAAATAAGTTTTTTAAAAGCTATAATAATAGTAAAATAACTTATAATATACTTAAAAATATAGCTAAAAAAATATTATAATATAATATTATAATAAATAATAATAAAAAATAATAAATAAATAAATATATAGCTAATAGCTAAAATATAAAAACTATTTTTTTATTTTTTAAAATATTAATATTAAAAATTAGCTTATAAAGTAAAATAAAACTAAGATTTTATAAAGTGTTTAATATATTTTTTTAAAAATATATACTAAAAAGTTATTTTTTATTTAATTTATTTATTAAAAAGTTTTTTTATTATATATATATTTTTAATATATAAATTATATACGCTTTAATAGCTATACCTTAAAAAATATTATATAATATTATAATAAAAAGTTTTTAATATGTTATAAATATGCTTATATTATATATTTAAAAACGTTTTTTAAATTAGCTACTTATTTTATAAAACTAAATTACTTTATTATATAATATTAATTTGTTTATAGTTTATATAATATTAAAATTTATAAAGTTATTTAAAATAAAAAAAAAAGAAATTTTTATAAAAGTTATTTTAAAAAATATTATTAAACTAAATATTAATTTGTTTATAATATATATTATTATTAAATATATTTATTTATTAAAAGCTTTTTTAAAAAGTTATATATTATATAAATTATAAATAAATTAATATTATAAACTAATAAATAGTATTATTTAAATTATAATAAAATAAAAATTTAAAAATATTATTAAATATAATAAATATATTAAAAACTTTTAATATTTTTAATATAATATATAACATAAGCGGATTGATATTATAAGCGGATTAGCACTTTGAAAACTTATATAAAAAATGCCTGTGTAGCATTTATATATTATACATAACTTTTATTTTAAAAATTCGAAAACTAATCGTATAAAGATAAAAAATATACTATTAAATTTATAATTAAACAAAAGATTAAAATCTATTTTTAATTATTTTATAACTATTTTATTTAAGCGTGTATATTTAAATATAGTAAATATATTAGCGTTATATTAAAATAAACTAGTATACTTTAATATATTTTAAAATATATGCTTAAATAAAATAGCTATAAAATAAATATAAATAAATTTAGATTTATTATTTAATTACGGATTTAATAATATTATTTTTATATTTATATAACTAAACTTTATAAAGTTATTTAAAATAAAAAAAGTATTTTTTATAAAAATTACTTTAAAAAGGTATTATTAAGCTAAGTATTAATTTGCTTATAATATTAATCTATTTATATTTTATGTAATTTAATAATATTTTAATAAAAAAAATATTATAAAATAATAAAAAATATTTTTAAATTTTTTATGTTATTATAATTTTAAAAATATTAATTATTAGTTTATAATATTAAAATTAATAAAGTTATTTAAATATTATATAATATTTATAAATTTTTTTATATAATATATAATATAAGCAAATTAATATTATAAGCAGATTAATACTTTTATAAATTATATAAAAAAAAGCTATATATATTATATAATATTTAAATAACTTTATTAATTTTAATGTTATATACTAATAAATAGTACTTTTAAAATTATAATAAAATAAAAAATTTAAAAATATTTTATATTATTTTATAGCATTTTTTTTTGCTAAGATATTATTAAATATATTAAAAATATTAAAAAATTTTAGCATATTTTTTATATTTAGTAATATTTTTATAAAAAAAAATACTATAAAATAATAAAAAATACTTTTAAATTTTTTATTTTATTATAATTTTAAAAGTATTATTTATTATTATATAGTATTAAAATTAGCAAAGTTATTTAAAAGTAAAGTAAATATTACCTTATAAAAAATTAGCTTTTAAGGTATGCTAAGCTAAAGTGTTAATCTGCTTATAATATTAATTTGCTTATATTTAACGTTATATTAAAATATTTTATTTATTTTAATATAATTTTATTATTAGTTTATTTATTTAAACTAATTATAAATATTTAATTATATAAAAAGTAGGTATTTTTATATTATTATTAAAAATAATAAACTTTTTAAAAAATAATAAATAATAAAATAATTTTTTTAATAAAATTAATATAATTAATTACTATAGCTTATTCTTTATTATTAAGCTATATTATTTTTTATTTTTTATATTAATTAATATATATAATTATTATAGTTAAATAAATAATATTTATTATTATAATAATTATAACATAATATTATATTTATTAGGCTATAATTTTTATAAAAAAAATATTAAATAACTAAAGTAGTAGCTTAGTTATTTAATATAGTTTATATAGTACGGTAGCTAGCTTAATAGCTTATAGCTACTTTAGCACTTTAATTTTAGGGCTTATATATTAGCTAGGTTTATATTGCTATAATTACCTTTTTTTTTACTAACTGCGAAGTTGTTTTTAATTTTAATCTTTTTTTTAGTTTATTATTAACATTACTAAGATTTTTATAAAAAATTAGTTACCATAACTAAAACCGCGGTTAAAAAAACGGCAACTATATAGGTTATTTAAAAAAAGGCAGTTTAATTATAAATATCCTATTATTTTTGCTAAAATGCGGAATTAAACCCGTACCTTATAAATACCTTAGTTATTATAATAATTATAACATAATATTATACTTATTAGGCTATAATTTTTATTAAAAAAATATTAAATAACTAAAGTAGTAGCCTAGTTATTTAGTATAGTTTATATAGTATAATAGCTAGCCTAATAGCTTATAGCTACCTTAGCACTTTAATCTTAAGGCTTACACACTAGCTGGGTTTATGCTGCTATAACTATTATAAACTTAGTTTTATTAAAATTTTATATATTTTTATTTATAATATTATATTAAAGTTTAATATATAAATAATATTTAAATTATATATTTATATATATAGCATATTTTAAGCTTTAGTTAATATTTAATAAAATTATTTGCTTAAAGCTTATTAACTAAAATAATATTATATAAGTTTTAAAAGAAATTAGCTATATTTTTAATAATAAAATAGCTAAACAAATATTTTTAGTTATTTAAGTTTAAAATATATTTAAAAAAACTTTTTTTTTAATAAATTAAAATTATAATAATTTATATAAATATTAGCTTTAAAAGTTTGTTTAATTATTTTATAATATAATATTAATAACAAAATTTTATAAATTTTAACAATATATTAAAAGCTAATGTTTTAAGGTATTTAAATAGCTTAAAAAGTAAAGTTAATTTTAGCTTTTTTAGTTAATTTAAATATTATATTATTACAAAGTTATTATATAATAAAATAATAATATATATATTAAATAAAAAAATATTTTATTTATATAAATATTTTACTTGTTTATAAACTATATTATATTATATTTTTTTAATATAATAAGTTAATATTTAATATATTTATTATAATAATTATAATAAATTGCTTATGTTATATAAATATTATAACTACTTTTTTTTTAAATAACTATTTTTAATTATTATTATTAATATTTTAATATTTTAACCACTTTAATTAATTAATTTCTTTTTAACTATTTATTATATTTTTATTTTATTTTATTTTAATATAATCTTATTAATATATTATAAGCTTTATATTAAATATTTATTAATATTAAAAGTTAAAAATAAGTTGTTTTTATTATATTTATATAGCAGCTTTTTTTTTTTAAAACTTTATAATCTATATATATATATTTTTTAATAGCAGCTAATTATTATTTAAAACTATTATAATAAAATTTAAATTTATTACCTTTTTAACAAACTTAAAATATTTAGTTTTTAATGTTATATATATAAATTAAGCTTTTTTTTTAATAAATATACCTTAATTTAATTTTATAAAGCCTTTAAACTATTAAAATAATTATATGTTAATAATACCTTATAATATTAAGCTAGTTTTTATTAAAACTTTTTTTTTTAAATAAATTTATATATATATTTTATATGCTTAATAAATAATTAATTTTAAGGTAATTAAATATTAAATAAAAAGAAATAACTATTATAATTATTTAATTTAAGTATTTTATTATATATTTAAATAGTAGCTTATAATATTTTTAAAATAAACTTATAATACTTTTTTAAATATGTTTATATAAAGAAATTTATTAGCATATTTTTATGCTATTTAATAATAATATTACTAGCTAAACTATTATAAATATATTAAAAAAGCTAAAATATTAACTAATTATTAAATTTAATAAGCTTTATTATTTTATTACTTTTAATTATATTAAAATAGCCTTTTTATTTATAAATAATATATTTATTAATTATAAAATTATATAAAAATATATTATTTAATATAATGTTTTTTATTAAAAATATTATTAATATTTAATAATTATAAATAATTTAAAATTTAATATTAGTTATTTTATTAATTATAGCTTCTTTTATAATTTATATAAATATAATTAAAATATTAATAAATTTAGTTAATATAAAAAAAAAGCTTATTATTTTTTAAATAGCTAAAGCGTTACTTTTTTAAATAATTTAAGTATTAAATAATTAAAACTTTATTTTTTAAAATAGCTAAAACGCAATTTTTTTAAATAAGTTATTACTTATAGTAATTTTAATAAACGCTTTTTTTATTAGTAAAAAGATTATTACTTTTTATTTTTTATTAAAGTTTTTATTAAAATTAATAAAAAACTTGTTTTTTAAACCTTTTTAAAAATAAAAAGTTATTAATAAGTTATTTTTTTAATAAACTTTATAAAAAAAGCTTTTATAAAAAAAAAGCTGTTAATTATAATAGCTTTTAATTATAAGTTTAAAACAATTTTTTAATAAGTTAAAAAGCTGTTTATTATAGCTTTATTATAATTATTTTTAAATATAATAGCTTAAATAAAATAAAATATATATTAAAAAGCTTAGTTTAAATTAATAATTAATTTAAATATGTTTATTTTTTTATTTTTTATAGTTAAAAAATTAAGCTTATTAAGCTAGTTTTTAGTTTATTTAATTAAGTTTAATAATTTATTTTTTATTATAATATTAATAAATATTTTATATTTTATAATATATTTAAATTTAAAAGCTAGTTATAATATTATATTAAGCTTTTTTAAATTTATGTCACAACTGGCGTCTGTTATAGAGGCAAGGCTTTTAGTTGGGTTACCAAATGTATATTAATCTTAAGGTAAAGAGAAAAAGGGAAAACTCTGCAAGCTATCTACAGGAAATGTGGGATATATGGTAGTGTGTGTGTGTGACGGCTGGTAGGTCTGTCAGCTAGGTGTTTAGGTGTCTAGGTGATCTAGGGTAATGTGGGTGATATGGGGACTAGCCGTAACTATTTATATATTATTAATTAATTAAATTAATACGTTTTATATAAATTAATTAATATTTAAGCTTAAATAATTTTTATATTTATTTAATAAGCTTTTTAATTTTTTTATAATATTTATTATATATTTATATAGCTTAATTATAGCTTTAAAAAGCTTATAAAAAAGTTAATAAATTAAAAAAAGCTAAACTTAATAAATTATAAAGCTTGTTTTATAAAGTTTATATAAAATTATAAATTATAGCTATAAGTTATAATAATAAATTTTTTATTTTATATAAAAAAATTATTAAAAAAGTTATAAATAGTTTTTATAATAGTTTTTATAATATTAAGTTAAGCTTAATAACTTATAATTAAAAAACTATAAGCTAAAATTATAAAAGGTTTATAATTTAAAACTTATAAATATAAGTAATAAATTATATATATAAAAAAGTTAAAATATAATAATTTTTAAAAATATAAATAAAAAGCTTATAAAATTCTTAATAAAATATAAAAATTAATAAAACCTTTAATTATTAAATTTTAACTAGTTAACACTTAATATTTTAATAATTTTATTATTAATAAATATAAAGCTTAATATATAATATATTTAAAGCTTTTAATATTTTATATTATTATTTTTATTAAGTATATTTATAAGGTATTTAGTAAATAATTTCCTTTTATATAAGCTAGTTTAGCTATTATATTAGCTATTATATTAGCTATTATATATTATTTATTATGTTATTTATTTATTACCTTTATATTATAAATGGTTATATAAGCGATTTTTTTATAACCTATTTATAAGCTTATAACATTAATTTAACATTTATATTACATAGTTATTATAATAAAAAATAAACATATTATAGTTAATATTTAATAAAATATGTTTTATTAAATAGCTTAAGCAAATATTTAATAAATTTAAAGTATTTAGCTTTTATAAAACGTAAAACTTGTTTATAAAGCCGTTATAAAGCATAGTTATATATATATAGTTTTTTATATACTATTACTTAAAAAAGAAATTAAAAAAAATATTTAATAACTATTTTTAAAATAATGTTTTATTATATAAAACATATATTTAAAAAATTTATAGTATTAAATAAAATACTTTTAATTTATTAAAATATTATTAAAAATATTTAACTAGGTATGTTTTATTAAACATAATACTGTTTATTTTATGTTTTTAGCTTTATAATACTTAACTAAGCACATTTTATACCTTTACACACCATATAATATACCCTTGCAATTAGGCAGCATATTAAATAGTTAGATAATGGCACGCTAAAGCTATATTAGCGCGAGGAAGGTGTACTATTTCCTGCCAGGCAAGATAGTCTTTTTATTGTAAGACATTTACAGTGATCACTTTGTATACAAAACTATAGCCAGCTAACTACTTTCCTCCCTACCTTTAGCTAGGTAGCTAGTTAGTCTATAACTACAACTGCAACTATAACTACAACTTCTACTTTAGAACAAGGCATTATAATTAATAATAACGGCCCGAATTTTTAAAGCGTAGCTTTTATAGCGTAGCCATAATACCTTTGTAATCGTAAACTATAGACTGTAGACTGTAGTTTAAATTTAACTGTAACCGGAAAACTATCAAGCCTGTGACAGTCACTGTGATCGTCCCCCATAGCCCTCCCCCCCTTACGCCAATGTATCTACCTAAGTACATGGTATCTACACTAGTGGACTGGACCCACCATGTACATACATTTCTACTGTTTAACCCCTCTATTGACATTTTCAAGTTTGTTAGGTAGGCCTCAACTGACAACTCTGAAAATCTGGTATACACATGTTGTTTAGAGGATTGTAACTTGGCACGTTGTACGCGAACCCCATTTTTTCTCAGAATGGACCCCATCACCGGCAAGATCGAGCGGCTGAAGGCGCAGATCTCTGAGACTGAGGTGGAATTGCAACAACTAAAAGCCCAACTAGCGAGACTCGAGGCGTTACTATCATTGCCATCGCCATCATCCGAGGCGCAAGCAAACGACCAACCCACGGAATCATCGCGAAAATGGACATGGCCACTTGAAGAAGAGGAGTACACCCGCTATGGCCGCCAGCTCATCCTACCATCTGTGGGCATTAGAGGCCAACTGCGCCTCAAGTCTGCGGCCATTCTCGTGGTTGGGGCCGGAGGTCTCGGCTGCCCTGCCGCCGCCTATCTCGCCGGAGCCGGTGTGGGCACTCTGGGCGTCGTGGACGGCGACACAGTCGAGCTCTCTAATCTTCACCGCCAGATCGCGCACAATACCGCGCGTGTCGGCATCAAGAAAGCTGATAGCCTCATACAATATTGCCGGGGTCTTAATCCCGAGGTCAGGTACGTTGGCTATGGCGAGCATCTCACGCCACAAAATGCCCAAGATGTCGTGAGTGCGTATGATGTGGTCCTCGATTGCACCGACCATCCCACCTCTCGCTACCTTATCTCCGACATCTGTGTCTTGCTTGGAAAACCGCTCGTCTCGGCGTCGGCACTACGGACGGATGGTCAACTGATCGTCTTAAACAATCCGCCGGCTACCCAAGGCTCTGCCGATGGAGGTCCCTGCTACCGATGTGTGTTCCCCAAACCACCGCCCGCCGATAGCGTTGTTAGTTGCGGCGAAGGAGGGATCCTAGGCCCTGTGGTAGGCGTCATGGGAGTGCTCCAGGCACTCGAGTCCATCAAGCTGCTTGCTGCGGGCACCGGCAAAGAAAACTATCAGGGCCCCGGAGAACCCCTCACACCGAGCCTACTGTTGTTCTCAGCCTACTCGCCTACACCGTTTCGATCTATCAAAATGCGAGGCCGGCGGTCTAATTGCTTCGCCTGCTCAGCATCCTCCATGCTCACATTGAAAGAGCTCAAGACTGGGTCACTGGACTATGTCCAATTCTGTGGTGTCACAACTCCTATTAACATATTGCAACCTGGCGAGAGGGTAAGTGCTACAGATTACAAATCTATTTTAGCAAGTGGAATCAACAGGGGGAGCCTATTACTCGATGTTCGAGAGAAAGAACATTTTGATATCGCTAAAATTCCAGGGGCTATCAATATACCCTTCTCCACTTTCCAGACCAAAAGTAGGTCAACATCAAATGGATATTCAGCTCATTTAGAATGGCTTCCGGAAGACGTAAGCTCTGATACGCCCATTTATGTGGTTTGTCGCGTTGGGAATGACTCGCAATTGGTGGCGAAGAAGCTTAAAGACTTGGGCCTAGATAGACATGGAGAGCGATTCATAGGGGATATAAAAGGAGGCATGAAGGCTTGGAAACTCGAGGTTAACCAGACGATGCCCTTCACATAGCGAGGTAATTGACCAAGTTAAAAGAGATATACCGAGGGGAAGTATGTCTCGAGGAGAGAACTGTTCGAATGATTGACTCTTCGGTGATTTTTTTTTTTTTTTAATATTGGTACAACTTCGAGGGAGAGGCTCCAAACTCCGTTCCAAATTAAATCCGTGCGAGCGGATATATCAAAACCTGCTGCTACGGTTTGGGGTGGGCGTGTCCTAATCGTCCTAGCAATCCTTTCGCTGCTATACCCCTCAAGATTCCATAAGAATCCAAGACCTCATAGAAAGCTCGTCCGCTTTTTGTTAAATGCTCTCTGGTCTTTCAACCACTGCCTATATCCCGCCACGCTCGAGATCTTCTCACCATAGAAGTCGGGCACTACAAATCGAAACATGATTTGTCAGCCCAAGGGTTGAGAAACAATAACACCCTAACATGCACCCCGACGTGAAAGATAACTTACCAGCATTCCCACTCAGAGAGCTGTTGGTCGGGTCGACACGATTCTTCTTAATACGGTTAAAGAACTCGGATTCCTTCAGAGCCATGGGCCGCTTCACACCGCGCTTGGTGGTGTAGAAAATGGCCGACCCTAGACTAGGACCCGCCAACCATCCCAGGCCGGCAAAGCTCAGCGTGACGATGCCGAGCGCAAAGATGGGGTCCATGGGCACCTTGCTGAGCAGCCAGTCCATGTTCAGATCCACGAGCAGCACGGCACCGGCCGTACCGCTTATGGCCATGGTCACTATGCTGCTGGCGAGTTGAAACCGTCGTCGCGTCTTCCGCAACTGGAAGAAGCTGTTCCAATCGAGATTTGGGGGGGATGGAGAGGTTGAGCCGGCCGTGGAGCTAGACGTGGAGGCCGTGGTGGCGTTGCGGCGCGCGGCGAATTGGCATTGGACCGAGGCCGGTTTTCGGGTGGGCCTAAGGGAGGTCTTGGTCGAGAGTTGCCTCGAGGGTACCCGGATCGTACACGGCTGTCGGGCTAGCGACGCGAAGGTTGAGGAGTAAGGGCAGCTTGCCCCTCGTGCGAAGGCGGCTGGGAGCTGGAGTCCTCGACTACCTACGCTGGGTAGGGTGACGAAGCGCGCTGCGGCGGCTGTCGTAGTTGAGGTCAACATGATGTCGATATCAGCGGTCCAATTGTATTAGTTGTGCATCCAACCTTGTTTGAGGAGTTGGGAGTCGATGGTTGGCGAGCGATGGCAGAGTGGAGAGCTTCTGTCGTCGGGGCGGGTTGTCGAGAGCCTGATGTCGTGTGTGCCTTGGGAAGCTCTCCCGGACGCTAATCGAAAAGGCTAATCGAAAAGTTCGGCGCAGCTTTGGGCACTGTGGAAGGCACGGATGGGGTGCCCAGATACCGTGGACAGTGGGCATCTGGGGAAGGGAAAGAATGGTCGGGTGAGACCATGCAACTGCCAGCTGGCGCTAATGAACTACTGCATGCATGTACTTTGGTCAACCCAACCAACCAGGTACCTCCCTACTTTCAATACACATACATGTAGTGTAGTACATGCCATCATTTACTACACATAGTATTATAGTAGGGTATGTATGTACTTAAGTAGTCGATTAGGATATGTAGATACTTAGCCTCCTACTCTGTGAGCAAAACATACCTATTCCTGGCTTCTTTCTGCGATGCCGTGATTTTTGGGGGGGAGAGGCAGAAAGGAAGGAAAGGAAGAGTAACGTGACATCCCTAACACTTTCACCGACCTGATCCTAATACGCTAATAAGCTACTACGACCTGGGGCCGTAGATGCTACAACCTCATATATATTGGATTTTGATGCATATTATTTGGGAAACATTGCATGGAATACCGCCTGTCGCAAATACGACGACAATTCAGTGTAGCAAGAGGTCTAGATTTACCCGGCTGCGGCATGGCGCAGGATACCATGGTGTCGCTTGATATATTCCGGCACCAAGTCTTTATCCGACCCCTGCCTAGCTGGCGGTGCTCTGTCACGGAACCTATCGCTCTTTCGATGGCATCCAGTGATAGTGATCGACCGTGCAGATGCGGTCTCGCCAGTAACACCAAACGGACAGCGCAATTTATTAATCTGCTTAATACCTACTTTTCCATCGACGGCGACGCCAGCACACCATTCGCCGAGGCTGCCTTCGGGTCCCACTCTCCGGCGTAACATGCCGTATACCATAACTTGTAAATATCGTAGGGAACTTGGCACTGCGTAATGGCTTGCCTTAAATGTCACGTAGAGCCACGGCTTGTTTGATTCATGTATTTCAAGTATTCCATTGCCCCCAACCCACTCGGCGGTGGCGGTTTGTCAAAGTTGGCATACTCAACCCATCATCATGCGAGGACGCGACCTATTGCGGTTACTCTTGGGGGTCGAAGCGGCCCAAGCTGCCTCCTTGCTTTCTAAGCCCGGCGATTCAGCAATCATACCATCGTGGGATCTCCAGAGCTCCGCAGAGACCGGCGACGATCTTCAAGTCTTATCTAAAGTCGGTCTTGACACATCATCGTGGCACCGTATCAATAGCACTAGGTGTACCTTAATGGGATGCCTCCTGCAAGCGGGTGTCTATCATGAAGATGACCTATTCTATTCGGAAAATCTCAAAAATATCGATACTAGTCAGTTCCACGTTCCCTGGGTATATAGGAACGAGTTCAATATTGATTCAAAACCCGGCAATCACTATTTCCTGCAGACACACGGCATCACTTCCAGGGGCGACATATTCATTAACGGAAAACAAGTGGCCAACAATTTGGCGCAAGCTGGAGCTTACGGCGGTCACGAATATGACGTGTCCAACATATTGGACAAGCAGAACGCCTTGGTAGTGCAAGTCCACCCCACAGACTACAACTACGACCTTGCCTTGGGATTCGTCGACTGGAATCCCTATCCCCCAGACAATGGAACTGGGGTCTGGCGGAATATAGAGGTGAAGCAGACGGGGCCGGTAGTACTGGAACCTTTGCGAGTGATAGTCAAAACGAACTTACCAGAAGACAACTCCACCGCGCTCGTCACACTGAAATCGACAGCTCGAAACTTGGAGAAGCACGAGGTAACTATTGACCTAAACGGCAAAGTGACTTCAGAATGTGGTCAAAGCTACACTTTGAAACAGACAATCACGCTAGGTGCATTGCAGTCTAAACAGCTGATACTGTCAACCACCTTGAAGAATCCCAAAATCTGGTGGCCAAAACAATGGGGCAAACAGCCGTTATATTTCGGTCAGGTATCAGCGTCGGTAAATGGCGAGATATCTGATTCTATTAACCACACATTCGGTATCCGTCAGGTCGCGTCGAAGGTGAACTCTCATAATGACACCATATTTTATTTGAACGGGCTGCCTTTCCAAGTTATTGGCGGTGGCTACTCGGCTGACATGTTCCTGGTTAGTACTCTGGAGTTTTTTTGATTCCCCTCGTGTCTTAGAAGCATAAGTTGCCTGATTAGGAGTTTTCTACCCACGTTGCTCCTACAAACCCCCAAATGCTTCCCAGTCTTTACCATTTGTAGCAATTATTGACTCTAGAATTTCAATAGCGCTGGGATAGCGAAAAGTTTATCAAACAAGTTCAGCTAACCCTCGATCTTGGCGGCAATACAATTAGGCTTGAGGGGAAGAACGAACACCCAGAACTTTACGAGATTGCGGATAGAATGGGGTTGATGGTTATTGCAGGCTGGGAGTGTTGCGATAAGTGGGAAGCCTGGTCCTATAATGAGGACTTGGCTGTGAAATCGGAGTGGACGGAAAAGGATTATATTATTGCTAATACAAGTATCAAGCACGAAGCACTCATGCAGCAAAACCATCCGTGTATGCTGGGATATTTGGTTGGAAGCGACTACTGGCCAAACGACCGAGCTGCGAACATCTACAACTCTGCCATCAATGAAGCAGGCTGGCAAATACCAGTCATCGCCTCTGCTTCCAAAAGAGGTTATCCTGAAATCCTTGGGCCTTCTGGTTAGTTCCCTAGAGTCATCTATCTCCCCTGATTTTAGTCCTCATTGCTCTTACATGTGCCCGAGATGTGGGTTGAATTCTTACTCTTTTCGGTGATTACTGACACCAGCGAGCAAAATAAGGCATGAAAATGGACGGCCCTTATGATTGGAGCCCACCGAACTATTGGTATTCTACAGAACCATCTGAGGAACGACTCGGGGCGGCATTTGGCTTTGGCTCCGAGCTTGGTGCTGGTGTTGGCACCCCAGAATTTAGCAGTCTGAGGAAATTCCTATCTAAGGAAGACTTAGGTGACCTTTGGAAAAAGCCAAACAAGGGACTCTACCATATGTCTACAAATGTCTCATCGTTTTATGATCGCAAGATTTACAACGATGCTCTATGGGCACGCTACGGTGAGCCTGTATCTCTAAGTGACTATCTGCAAAAGGCCCAGATTATGGATTACGAAGCGACCCGGTCACAATTCGAGGCCGTATCAGCTTTTTGGAGCAAGGAAAGACCAGCTACTGGGGTAATATATGTGAGCTTCCCCTAAAGTCATTTTCTTCCTGTGACAACTGCTTGCAGGGGCACAAATTTGCTGTTAGGTTGAGCATATCCCGGGAGCATGCGGAATTCACTCATGCCTATTTCACCTGAAAGAGTAATTATTGACTCCAATGAATTCTAGTGGATGCTGAATAACGCATGGCCGAGTCTACACTGGAATCTATTCGACTACTATCTCCACCCCGCAGGATCTTATTTCGGAGCTAAAGTAGGTGCTAGACTAGAACACGTCGCCTACGATTATCTCAATAAAGCGGTCTACCTGATCAACCATTCCATTGATCAAAAGGGACCAAGAACTATTGCGGTGGACATAATCGACGGGAATGGGAAGTCACTATACACGACTACAGAAACCATCGAGACTGAACCGAACACGAGCCGCAATGTTCTTGATCTATCTACTCCATTGAAGTCGATAAATGGTGTGGTGTTCCTACGCATCACGTTAGGAAATGGTGAGAATTTCACTCTTAGTCGAAACGTATACTGGTTAGCGAAGGACTTGGATATCCTAGACTGGGACGATTCCGACTGGATCGCCACCCCTGTTTCGAAGTACGCAGACTACACTGCCCTGAACAAGCTGCAAAGCGCAAATGTCTCCGTATCTATTCGGGCTTCAATACACGAGGAGCGGAGTACTCTTATCCTCGAAAACAAATCTTCTTTTCCCGCGTTTTTTATCGCACTAAACTTGGTGGACAAGGCCGGTAAGGATGTTCTACCGGTATTTTGGTCCGATAACTATGTCACACTATGGCCGCGCGAGAAGCTGGAGCTGAAGGTTGGGGGCAAAGGTGCTGCTGCTGTAGAGATGAGTGGGAAGAATATTGAGCCTACTAAGGTCTTAATATAAAACTTTGAAGACGACAGGGGATGAGAGATGAGACAGGGAGAAGTTGTTTCCAAAGAATGAAACTAGCGCATACTTATTGAAAAAGTGACGCGCATTTTGACTAGCGCGGAATAGGTAGATAGCCTTCCCGCTAATTGACATGCTACTCAATCATCATGAGATGAACACCTGCTTACGTGTGTGGATATATGCTATATCCTGTACCCCTATCCGACCTCCTGAATTCAGGACTCTATACAGCGTAATATATAAGCGATACTGGGAGGTGTGATTGACCATTTGGGACTAGCATATGTTTTAGGGTAGTTTTAATCCTCAGCTTCCCTATGATATTTGATAATAGCGTTGGTCTTAAAGTCCCATTAAGTTATCAAATCTAATACCGGAAGCTCTCGGGTTCTTTCTCTCTACAGCCATATTAGAATAAAACATTGAGAGCACACCGATGAAAGGGAACTTTAACTTCTTTACATACCTTTTTTAAAGATATTTCATTTAAAACCTCTTTAAATAACCGGTTCACACCTTTCCCTAGTTTGTCACTATAATGTAGATCCTGCATATAAAGCTATTTCTAACAGGCAATCTTTAAAATAGGTGATCATGTGCTTTATACCGCTATATAATAAGGAATCTTTTTTACTAAGGTTATAAAAATCTTACACACTTATATATACTATGATAATAAAGTTAAATTTATACTTTATAAACTTAGTTTATATTTTTTAAGCTAAATATAATGTTTATAAAGCTATTAATTTATTAATTAATTACTTAAACTTTTTTTTTTTTTTTTAAATAATTTAATTATTAATAATAAAGTTTATAATATATATTATAAACAAATTAACACTTTAAAAACCTATATAAAAAATGTTTATATAGTGTTTATATATTATATATAACTTTATTTTAAAAATTAATAAAAAATTAAAAACTAGTTATATAAATATAAAAATAATATTATTAACTTTATAATTAAATAATAAATTTAAATATATTTTAAAATATATAATATAGTTTATAAGCAAGCGGAATATTTATATAAGTAAAATACTTTTTATTATATTATTACTTTTAATTATTAATAATTTTATAATAAATAAAAATTTTATTAAAATTTAATTAAATTTTAAATTTATATTTAATTTTATATTTACTTTATAAGTTTTTAAATTATAGCTAATATTATTATATTGTTTATATTATTATTAATATAATATATTTAGTTTATTATTATTATTATTTTGCAGTTTTTTTGCCTATATTAACTTTTATGCATTTTTTTAAAAAAATTTAATCTAATATATTTTTTATAATAAAGCTTTTTTTATTTTATAAGCGCCTTTTTTTTCTTTTTTAACATTTGCTAAATAGATTATTTATTTTATAAAAACTTTAGTTTTTTTTATTTATAAAAGTAAGTTAATATAACATAGTTTATAAGCAAGCGAAATATTTATATAAATAAAATACTTTTTATTATATTATTATTTTTAATTATTAATAACTTTATAATAAATAAAAATTTTATTAAAATTTAATTAAATTTTAAATTTATGCTTAATTTTATATTTATTTTATAAGTTTTTAAATTATAGCTAATATTATTATATTATTTATATTATTATTAATATAGTATATTTAGTTTATTATTATTATTATTTTATAGTTTTTTTGCTTATATTAATTTTTATATAATTTTTTAAAAAATTTAATTTAGTATATTTTTTATAATAAAGCTTTTTTTATTTTATAAGCGCTTTTTTTTTTTTAGCGTTTACTAAGTACTTTATTTACTTTATAAAAACTCTAGTTTTTTTTATTTATAAAAATAAGTTAATATATTAATAGTTAATTTATTTTTAATACCTAGTTAATAGCAATATAAATTTTAATTAAAAAGCTTTTTTTATATTTAAAAATTTGTAATTTTATAAAAGTTAACTATATAATTATTTTAGTTAAAGTTTTTAATATTTAAAAAACTTAAAGTTTTAAAAGCTTAAAAGCTTTTAAAATTAGCAATAGTGTTTTTATTTATATATTTAGCTTTAAAATTATTGCTTAAAGGTTATATAAAACTAATTTAAACTTTTTAAAACTTTTTAAAATATTTAATTTTATAAAAGCTATTAAAAATATTTTTTTAAATACTATAAAAAATTTAATTTTAATAATATAGTTAATATATAATTTAATAAATTTTAATATTTACTAGCTATATATTTGCTTTAAAATATTATAAATTTTAATATTTAATAGCTAAATTAAATAAAATAAATATAAAAATAATAAAATAGTTATAATATTTTAGTTTTTATAAAATTATTTAAATTTAATTAAAATATAGCTTTTATATTAGTTTAATATTAATATTTAATATATATTTTATTTTAATAATATAATATATATATTAAAATATTTTATTTATTTTAAAATAATTTTATTACTAGTTTATTTATTTAAATTAATTATAAATATTTTATTATATAAAAAATAAATATTTTTATATTATTATTAAAAATAATAAATAATAAAATAGTTTTTTTAATAAAATTAATATAATTAATTATTATAACTTATTTTTTATTATTAACATATAATATAAGCAGATTAATATTATAAGCAGATTAACACTTTTATAAACTATATAAAAAAAGGCTATATATATTATATAATATTTAAATAATTTTGCTAATTTTAGTGCTATATACTAATAAATAATACTTTTAAAATTATAATAAAATAAAAAATTTAAAAGTACTTTTTATTATTTTATAGCATTTTTTTTTGCTAAAATATTGCTAAATACGCTAAAAATACTAAGAAATTTTAGCATATTTTCTATATTTAGTAATATCTTTACAAAAAAAAATGCTATAAAAATATAAAAAATACCTTTAAATTCCTTATTTTATTATAATTTTAAAAGTACTATTTATTAATATATAGCATTAAAATTAATAAAGTTATTTAAAAATAAAATAAATATTACTTTATTAAAAATTATTTTTTAAAGTATATTAAGCTAAACTATTAATCTGCTTATAATATTAATCTGCTAATAAATGTTTCCTAAGGTATATATATAATATAATATATTAATTAAAAAATGTAGGAAAAAAAAAAAAGCTAAAACTTTAAGTTTTAAAAAAAATCTAATTATAAATATAATATACTAGCTGCTTAATAGCTATTAAGCTATTATAATAGCCTAATAGCTTAATAGTTAATAGCATATAAATAATATATATTTTAGTATATAATATATAATATACTTTTTATAAGATTATATTAAACTACTGCTTATAAAAAATAACTGCTGCTTTTAATAATATTTTATTAAAACTATATATTTGCTTTTTATAATATTATATTAAAACTGCTTTTTTTAGTTAGTTTTTAACAACTTTTTATAGCTTTTTATAGCTTTATTTTATTATTTTTTTATTGCTTTATAAAAGCTTTTTTATAAGTTTAATTAAAGTTTTATATATATTTAATAGTTTATAAGCAATTTTTTATAATAATATAATTACTATTTTATTTTTTATTTATTATATTTATATTTTTATTTTTTTTATTTAATTAAATAGTTAAAGCTAGTTTATTAATAGTTTAATTAATATTATAAAATAGCTTTAACTTTATAAACTTTACCTGCTTTATTATTAAAATTACTTTGTTTAACTTTAATAAGCTTAAAAAATAGTATAAAATAACTAAAAAAGTTTTAATTTTTTAATATAAAGCTAAAATATTAAATAAAAATAACTAAGTAAATAAAAAAATTATTAAAAAAATTTAATTTATAAGCTAATTTATTAATTTTTTGCTTAATTTTTTAAAGCTTAAATTATTATTATATATATTTTTATAAAAGCTATTTAAATAAATAATATTTTTTATAAAATTATAAATATATTTAGTTATTTTTATTAAATTTAATATTTTAATAGCTAATATTATACCTTTTTTTTATATTAGCTTTTATAAAATTTATAGCTAAATATATATTTTATTTTAAATAGTTTTTTAAATATTTAATATTTTTAAACTTTTTAAGTTATATATTTATAAGTACTTTTATTGCTTTTAATAGCTAAAATTTAAATAACTGCTTATATATTATTAATTATATAGTTTTAAAATAAGCTATATTTAAATTTTATTATAAAAAAAATATAATATTAATTTAGTTTAAGTTTAAATATATAAAGTTATAAAATTAAAAAGCAGTTTTAATTATTTAGTTTTTTTATTTAAAGTAATTATTTGCTTATAAATAATATGTTATTATTATTAAAAGCTTTATATTTAAAGTTTTTTATATTTTTTTTTAAAAATCTAATATAAATTTTTTATTTTAGTTAAAAATAATACTTTTAAAAATACCTTAATTATATAATAGCAGCTGCTAAATTATTACTATTGCTTAATTTATTATAATATACTATTTATTTTTAAATATAAAAAAAGTTTATTTAAATATAAAGCAAATTATTATTAATATAAAATTATAAATATTAAAATAAGATTTTATTTTATTTAATTATTAAAATATACTAATTAATAAAACTAAAAAAAAAGCAAAAATAAAATTAATTGCTATTATTTATATAAAAAAATAATTTTTAAAATATATTAGCTATATAATATTAATTAGTTATTACTTATTAATTTAATTAAAATTATAAATATTATAATATTTAATATATTTTTTTATTAACTATATTTTATTAGCAATTATATATAGTTTTAAATCTTATATTATATATTTAATATTATAATAATATTTTATATTATATACTTATTTTAATATTATTTTTATTATATTATAAAATATATAAAGCTATTATATATTTTTATAAGTATTATAAATTAGTTTATTTATTATAAGCTTAAATAAATATTTTTACTTTAAAAAAGTAATAATATTTTTTTTAATTATAAATATTATATTTTTTATATTTTTTAAAATATATATATATTTATTATTATTTTAATATACTTTTTTAAAATTTTATAATATAAAGTTATTTATTACTGCTTTTATTATATAGTTTACTATATTA
>JBAWJU010000130.1:0-17918 GCA_037356035.1 Xylaria sp. Z50
TTTTTAAAAAAAAAAAATTTTTTTAAAAATTTTAAAAAAAAAAAAAAAAAAAAAAAAAAAAAAAAAAAAAAAAGCTAATTTTAATACCGCTAAGTTAAAAACTTATTACTTAGTTTTTTAACTTAGCTAAAGCTAATTTTTTTAGCTTAAAGTAAAAGCTAGCGTAATATCTAAGCTTTTAAATATATAGCAAAATAGCTTATATGCACCTAAAAAGCAGTTTAAAAAGCAGTTTAAAAAGCAGTTTAAAAAGTTATTTAAAAAGTTGTTTAAAAAGCAGTTTAAAAAATAAATTAATTACTATATAAGGCTTTATATATAGCAATAAGTTTAAAATTAGCTTAAAAAATAAATAAATTACTATATAAAGCTTTATATATAGTAATAAGTTTAAAATTAGCTTAAAAAGTAAATAGATTACTATATAGGGCTTTATATATAAAAAATAGCCTTAAAGTATTTATATATATACAAAGAAGTTAGCAATTAAAGCTGGTGTTAGTTTATATGGCATTGTATATGCAACGCCTTCTACTTATACTCCTAAGACTATGTCTTATAAGTGCAAAATTTACCTAAAATGGCAATTTCTGACTCTTTTCTTCTAGGTGGTGTGTAGCCACTGTGAAGCGGATTCGTGGTTAACCCCCACAGCGGGTTTTCCGTTTCACACCACTGTACTCGAGATGGTATGAGTATGTCCCATGTTGTATGTCCGCGGCGGAGAACCGACCGACAGCAAGGGCCCGGAACTCACCAAGATGCTTTGGGGTAGATTCGTCTTTGCGATAATAATGGCGCCCAATGATTGCAACATCTCAACGAGCGCTGAATCTCTGAGTGCCGGGTGAAACGAGCGACCGACATATCCAAGCGTAGAGTCGAACCCTTCGACATCAAATTGATCTTTCAATGTCACGGGTATACCATGCAAAGGCCCGACCGGCCGTCCGTGATCTAGAAGATAATTGTCAAGGAATTTCGCGCGATTCAAGGCATTGTCGAATAAGATCTCGGTTAGACTAATACGTTGTGCGATAAACAAATTAGTTATAATACGCTCCAGTACTCCGTAGCTCACGAAGTTCTTCGGTAACCCTCACCAATTCGTCTAACACAAAGTTAGTATCAAATAAATGAAAATTTTAGAAGAGGATAATTAAAATATACCTTAGCATGTATCTCACAGCTTCTATCTTTAAGAATAAGATACACCTATTAGCGATTCTCATACCGAAGTTAGTCTGCGACCGACCTGCTCACTGACCTGGCAATAAGCGTTTCTAACAGGTCCTCACACCCGACTTCACCCCGCTGGATCTTTACCGCGAGTTCGCTGAAAGTAACCCCCTCTGTCGGACTGGGCAAGCTCTCACGCTGCGTCTCACGGCCCGCGTACGCACTCAAAAGATTCCTCTGTATCTGCCTTTTCCTGCCAACAATGGCTTGCCAATCCTGCTTCTCTCCTTCCATTATAGTGACATAATCAGAGAGATAACAGGATGATAGTTATGACAACCTACTCGCACGTGGTTTTATGATACGTTAAGGCTAGCACCGGTGAGTGAAGGCGTCAAGTGATAGATTATAGCTCGGTGTCGACGACATGCTTCGTTAGTTCGCGGTGGGGTCGATAACACTCCGATCGGCGGCGATAAAACTCCGCGTTAATGCAAGTCGTCGTCCGGCTGCGCCCGCTCTGCTTTTCATTTGGTGGTCTGAATGGTATCTATACCCGGCGATGAGGCCGGCACTTAAAAAGTGGTGTAATTGGAGCCTGGGCTATGCGCCCACACCTTTGGGCTCATAACACCAGAAGTGGGGGTTGGTTTACCATGTGCTTTCATCACAACACACACTGACTGGTATCTCAGCGCCCATGATGCAAGTGGCCACGATGCTCTGCCCCGGGATTTATTATAATCCTTACTAGTGCTTCGTTTCGTGTGAGGTTGACGGGAAAATGGTTCTAGTGATATGAAACTCTCAGATTCTCGAGCCTCAAGTTCTACTGAAAACTAGGTAGCTTGGGTATGAGTGTTATTCGCTCTCTATCTACCCCGCACAGCAACATCATCATGACGGGTATCGACAATAGTCCGGGAATGCGAGATATTAATGAAAGTCATTCCCCGGAAAAGTATGATGTTGGCATCGTGGGAGCCGGACCGGCAGGTCTGACTTTGGCGTATGTTAGACACAGCAACTCTATCCAGTAACATGGAGGTTCTAACTTCAAGTCCCTAGCGTCATATTAGCTAGACTCGGCATCAACATCGCGGTTTTTGATGAGCGGTCGGACCAGACAACCGTTGGGAGAGCAGACGGGATTCAACCCAAGACCATTGAGACTCTGCAGATGTTGGGTTTAGGGGATGAACTTCTCCGCAAAGGAGTTAAAGTCTACGATATCTGCATGTGGAAGGGTTCAGCCACATCCCCGGTGCGTCGTATCAGTCGTGAAATTCATTACCCGGCGGCTGTCGTCGACGTTCTGCACCCGTACATTCTTCTTTGCCATCAAGGAATGGTGGAATCCGCCCTGATAGACGATCTTCGCGACAGCGGAATAAGCGTTAGTCGGAACTACCGCTTCACTAGGTTCGAATACGCGCCCGAGGGGCCATCGGGGAGATTAGATCTCAGTTTCAGTACGATGGACGGGGATGCCGTGAAGCATGCTTGCGCAGACTATATCGTAGGCTGCGACGGAGCCCGGTCACTCGTGCGGCAGCAAATCCCGAACACGCATGCCACTACGAGGCCGAATGAATCGTATTGGGGGGTCCTAGATGGAGAGCTCGATACCGATTTCCCCGATATTTGGAGTAAGACTATTGTCTTCTCTGAGGAACACGGCTCCGTACTCATTATCCCCCGCGAGAGAAACATGACACGCATCTACATCGAGATGAAATCTTCATCCTCGGCCAAAAACCTTGATCAAAATTTCGTTATGGGTCAGGCACGGCTAATTCTGGCACCATATCGAGTCGAATGGCGCTCTGTTGAATGGTTTGGTAACTATCAGTATGTATCTTAAACCCTTGGCCCTCCTTAGTCTTAGCGGATACCAGCGTCCGTTACTCTAGAGGGGTTTGGCCCGGTAGCAAGAAACGGACTCGTTTTCGCTATAGGTTAGCTAACACGCGATATGCAGAGTCACGCAGCGCGTGGCCGCCCGGTTTTCGGACCCGAGCCTCCATGCTTTCATCGCCGGAGATGCAAGCCACACTCACAGCCCGAAGGCTGCACAGGGCATGAACACGAGCATGCATGATTCATGGAACCTCGGCTGGAAGATGAATTTAGCAGTTCGCGGCCTTGCCAAGCCCGTGTTACTCGAGAGTTACGAGGTTGAGCGGATGAAAGTAGCCCACGACCTCATCAATTTCGATTTCGAGCACGCGAACGAGATCGCAGGGGGCGATATCGAACGCCTCGCGGAGAACTTCCGGCTTAATACGCGTTTCATCTCTGGTATAGGGGTGGAATACGGCGAGAACATTATCAACCAGGGATATGACCAGACAGGCGGGGACGCAAGACCAGGCTGTACTCTACCACCCTCGAAGGCGACTCGTTACATTGATGCGAATCCCGTAGATCTCCAATTGGATATTCCAATGCAAGGCCAATTCCGGATCTTCGTCATTATCTCAGGCATTCTCGGTTCCGGCGAAGCGAGATTTCTGGCTGACCTGAGCGACAATGTCACTTCAGAATCATCCTTTTTAACCAAGTTGTCGCGTGCTGCATCAGAATCTTATCGCCGAAAGCCCAGACCCCCCCGCTCAATGGATTTATTTTCTCTTCCAGCAAGGTACCAGACATTCAGCGAGCTGTTTACTTTCTCTCTGCTTAGTAGGCTGCCCATTTCATTACTAGAGATGTGCCCCAGCTAACTAGTTGCATAGCATCTACGGAAAAGGAATGCTTTGAACTAGCATCGCTACCTTCATTATTTTCCATGAGCCCATGGACGGTCTATCTCGATGACGCGTCGAATATGGATACGAAAGGTTCGTATTGTATACCAAAGTGGCTGGGGGAGCTCGATATCGGCGATGTGATTATCGTCAATGTCCGCCCGGATGGCTACGTAGGCTCAATCAAGAAATGGAATGTCGCAGAGCCAGCTCCGGGCGAAGCAGCGGCGCGCTGGTTGGATGAGTACTACAGTGGCTTTTTAGAAGTGCCTTTGGGGTCGTAAAATGTGATGGGTTAAGTAGCTAAGCTGTACAGTGCATCTAGTTCTTATCGTATCGGCTTCATACCACAGATGATTGAAGTAGGGATTAGATAGTAAAAAGGTTGTTTGGTAATAAACGACGGATTCTGCACCTTTTATTACAACTTGCTTGCTCGCATCCGCCCGCAATCACATATACATACCATTTACAATCGCGCCCCATTTCGTATGTTAGCTCTAGGTATGTCTTCCTTCCATTAAGTTTATGTTTTACGCATCGTCGGGTATCTCTACGCATTTCGTATTATTCAAACAAGCCTATTTGGATGCGAATTATATCGTCTTATTAACTTCCTTCGCATCCATTTCCCAATGCTCTTGCCTATCCTCATCCGTGGTCGTCCGCTCTACCAGTCCTTTCCTTTACCGAGTCACTTACGCGTTCACGTATTCCCGAGGCCAATAATAGCAGCTAAGTATACGAACTTTTCCAAATACACTGTCCATCTAGTGCTAGCACTCTGTATTTCTATATAGCTAAGGTAAATATATTTAAATGTACCCGGTGATTCAAGCTCCTATCTAACCCTACACCAGGCTCAGGGAAACAGGGATCCCTTCATAACCGTTAGCACGGAGTGACACCATTAGCAACTTGATTAAAAGAATTAAGCCAAGAAGGAAGAGTATTTTTTCATCATGCGAGAGCTTTAACCACGGAAAGCTGGGAATGGAATAGCCAGACGAAATTAGCATCTTATGGGTTCCCCTGCAGGTGTCCGCCCAAGTAGTATTGAATGGTGACCAGCAATCTTGAACCTTTCTCGACTTCTTCGAAGTCGAGCTGATAGAGCGTTCCTGTTGCAACTCGCGTAGGTATATTTAACTCTTGGCAATGTAGTAAAGCGCTCAAGAACTCACCTCTTTTCTTGAAACATCCTTCGCGAGCAACTTTCAAACTCTTGAGTCATGGATGTGTCCAAGCACCTTTTTGTTGAAATTTTGATGTGCTTGTCGCGAATGTGTATTAGCCTGAATGGCTCGAGCTTTGGGAAATCCGGCTCTCACTTCCTATTGAAATGTCGATCCAGCCTTTAGCTGTGTCATATATGGGGGATTAACCCCATAGTAATATATTCAGCATTCCCCGATTACCCCAACCAAGCATTTATCCTTCCTATCACATCGTAGACAAAGTAAGATATTCCGTCACAGTGATAGGTATACGGTTACTTCTCGGCAGATTGACTTGTGAAATATCCTCTTCCAGTTGACTTCGATCCAAGATTGCCCAATCGGGCAATGAGGATAATAAGCAGCTCGCGGAAGAGGCTCCATGCTCTCCGAACGTCTAGGAACGACACGAATTATCCAGTGTCGTGATCCCACCAAGGCTGCCATTCACCGCGAAGATGGGGACGAGTAGCGACTTGACGTCAAGGGACTCAAGTGTGGTCCCACGAATTCGCCTAGACAAACCAGCACTTACCTATCATGCTCCCTACTCGGAGGGCTGGTGTAAAATGTCCGGTGTTCAAGGGCCATGAAGCAGATATATTACTTGAGCATGCCTACTTAGACAGGCACGCACTCTCCCAATATTCTTCCCTGCCGGACGTAGTGAAAAACGAGATTTGCCTGCCTTCGAGACCTTATAAGCATAGAGAGCCAGACTCCATTCTACCGAGCAAGCGTGACAAGCCAATTGCGACCTACTCTTAGCCGCCTATCATGAAGTGGACATCGTCTCTCGCAGGCTTGGTAAGCCTCTTCACCTTAGGTGAGCCGTTGCGCCTCCCCTATAACGCTTTGCATACACATACTCACATTCTCTTAGCCACGGCCCAGTCGGACTCGGAACCATTTGTAGATGCCGACACAGGCATCACCTTCCAGTCCTCCACAAACTCAGAAGGCGTCACGTATCGTCTAGCACTCCCGGCCGATGCTAGCGCCGATAAACCGTACGATGTCATTCTCCAGGTCATCGCCCCCGTCGAGTTAGGATGGGTTGGTTGGGCTTGGGGCGGCGTGATGACGTACAACCCCTTGACCGTAGTTTGGGCTAATGGAAAGGACGTCGTGTACACTTCACGGCAAGCGCTGTACGTGGGCTCCCTTTCACGAAATCGATATATGCACTAGGAGATATGATTAACCGATATCAGAGGATACTATACCCCGGTACAATACGAGGACGCCAAGTATACGGTACTCAAAGGCACAGGCGTCAACGAGACTCACTTCAAGTTTACGGCTCTCTGCTCGGGTTGTGTGAGCTGGCCTGATTTCGACGGCAACCTGGCTACACTGGACGGTACTAGCCAAGTTAACTTTGCCTACGCGTACTCCACGACGCCTGTGGAGGATCCCTCGACTGGCGAATCTGGGTTCAGCATCCACGACTCGGTCGGGCACTGGACTCATGACCTGGGTGCGGCGCGATCAGACAAATTCAGCTCCTGGGTGGCGGCAAACTCGGGCACCAATTCCACGCTGCGGAGACGGCTACGTGTCGGCAGATATGGATATTAAGGTCTCGAAGCCAGGGCCACGTATATGAGACGAAGATATAAACAGTAAACAGCCGGACGGGAACGGACATGTGGGTAATTTGCCGAGGGGGGAACCATGTACATAGACTGAAGCGAACGCGTGGGCTCAGATGAGATTGTGAGAATGGCTTTCTCAACTTGGTCGGTAGTATTGCTCGTATTTATCGTTCAAAATAGAGACCATAGACAGAGATATCTATCTGTGCTTTTGAGTTGGTGGTGCTGCTGTTGTCGTCGTCGTCGTCGTCGTCGTTATCTTGGCATGAAGGAGGGCATCTTACCTGGTGTCTGTCTGCCTTGACTGTCTATCTGTCCTGACTGAGTATTGACACCCATGCGTAAAATGTGTAATGAGTACTTAATCCACACAATATTTATATCCAGAGAAGTATTACATATTCAATTGACGACGTTACTATCGTCAAGGCTGAGTAGCGAATGTTTATACAAAGGACCTATTATTTCAAGATTGGGGAAATGATTACCTAGATAGGGGCGTGCATAGGTGTCATAGGGTGTGATAGGTACCCACAACCCGCCCAAGCTCAGTGCGCTAACGACTTCATTGAATCTGAGCCATCTTTTCATTTTGCAACCCCAACCCGTTTTCCCTTCTTCTAACCTTCCCTCTTGGTCATGGCACCTTCACGAAAATCCAAACCTCATCGGCCACCGCCGCCCTCGAGGACCCTCGTCTTGGATAACGGCGCCTACACCATCAAAGCAGGCTTCGTGACGGGCGATGTCGCCGACGACCCGCGTGTCATTCCGAATTGCATCGCCCGTGACCGCGATGGCAAGACTTACGTTGCCTCTGAGATTGTCCAATGCGCCGACTTTAGTGAGGCCGTATTCCGCCGGCCCGTAGAGAAGGGTTTTGTTGTGAACTGGGAGGCCCAGAAGGAGATCTGGGAACGCGAATTCCTCGACGATAAGGCGCCCCAGCGATGCGATCCCTCCGAGACTCGTCTGTTGCTGTCCGAGCCCTCCAATTCGCTGCCCGTGCTCCAGGCCAACTGCGACCAGATGGTCTTCGAAGAATTCGGGTTTGCCAGCTACTATCGGGGTTTAAGTGCGTCCTTCAATGCCTATCACGACGTCCAGGCCATGTTCCAAACGCAACCGCAACCTCCCCAAGATGAGCCGCAACCAGGATCAGAATTAGAGCCAGCCCCTGCGCAACCATCCACTGCCGGCGTCCAGAACCCCGCCGAGCTTGTTCTGCTCATCGACAGTGGACATTCCCACACTACCGTAACCCCCGTCTTCCAGGGCAAGCCCATCCACCCCGCCATCCGGAGGCTCGACATTGGCGGAAAGTTTCTTACCAACTACCTAACCCGCGTCCTCTCTCTCCGACATTATGATATGCGCAACGAAACCTACATCGTTAACGAGATGAAGGAGGCCGCCTGCTACGTATCCCTCGACTTTAAGCAGGACCTAGAGCGTTCGTGGAAGGGCACTCGTGGAGAGCGCCGCGAGCCTTACGTTAGCGGTGGTGGGATCGCAAAGGATTACGTTCTCCCCGATTTCCATACAAGATCACAAGGCGTAGTGCGCGACTACGACCCGGCACAGGCGTCCCGCGCTAAGCGGTTGGCTGTGGGCGAGTCGAGCGAGGATGTCCTCACTCTCCGCAACGAACGCTTCACCATTCCCGAGCTCCTATTCAACCCGTCCGACATCGGCATGCGCCAACCTGGTCTGCCGAATCTTGTTTTACAATCCTTGCAGTGTCTGCCCCAAGGCCTATGGCCCGGCTTCCTTGCCAACATCCTCGTCGTGGGCGGTAACTCACTTTTCGATGGCTTCATCCAGCGGTTACAGGCCGAGATTACTGAACTCGTGCCCGATGATTGCCTCGTTCGTGTGACACGACCTCCTAACCCCATCACCAACACTTGGCAGGGTGGCTCCAATCTAGCTCGGCATGCCCATCTTGAATCTCTCGCCGTGACTAAGCTTGAGTATGAAGAGCATGGGAGCGCCTGGCTAGCTCGCAAATTTGCAGCAGGTCTCGGCTCATGAAGGCTAAATCACAACTCCAAAATCTCGGTCTTGCTTTAGATAGTGATTAACACCATTTGTGTTGCACTGATGAACATATTCAGATGACCTTCTCAGGTACATGAATCGCATATCAAGGTCCTCAAATTTACCCATTCCAAGGTCTGCATATCCAGGGCCAGCTCCCAACAGTCACTGTAACTCGCACCGTCTACCTAAAGTTTCGCTTATTTCTCTGTGCACGTTACTCGGCTCAGCATTATTCGGAAACGGCGAGACATTTATATTGGATAGCCAAACGGCAAAGAGATTATAGGCGTTCCGCTACCAATCCCCACGGTCTTCCACTCCCGACTAGTGAGATGCTATTCATCAGCTCTCTAATCCGAAGAATCGGGCTCAAGCCAAATGCCGCAGCTATATGAGGCAGCAAATCGAATAACCCATTAGGTACATGACCACCTTACTTTAAAGGCCAATATGAATCAGCTGCTGTTGGATTTAGTGTGAAACGGGTAGGTAGGTTGCCCATGTCAAAGTCATTCATCAGGTTTAACCCTTGTTGCGAGGGATGCTCCATCCTCGGTGACCATGTAGGCCCTGACCTTTCCCTCCACGGAGACGATAGAGTAGGAGGCCACAAATGATACCGAGGCTGCTATATAACATAACAGCCGCGAGCGACCTACGGAACCGTTAACCCCTGAAGTAGCAAAGTTCCAAGCGCCACGGCGTTATATGTAAGCATGGACTACAAAGAAGTTGATAACTCAGTCGGTATTCGAAACTCCACCCGCAATTATGACTCTTATAGAGTAAGATGGGTTAGAAAAGGGCAGAAAACCTAGCGAAGAAAAACATGAGTTGCTGTTATAGCCTACCTAGAAAGCAGCGAATTCTGAATAGCACTAGGTATATCAAAGAGCTAGGTAGAGTAAACGCACATCAAATAGCATAGCCGTTTTGAAACGCAAAGATTAACATTGCATTTCACTATCCGCCAACGAGGCATGGCGGTTCTGCTGTCCTATTTCTAATCACAAGAGGAAGACCTGTATGCAATTGGCTAGTCGAATTATTTTCTCATAGTACTTGTAGCCTATAGAGAAACACTCGTTCACGTCGGAAAAATAGTACGTAAGGCATTGATCCGCATAGAAGCACATGTCATAGAAACCTCTGCCGATCTGTCTGATTTCATGATCAATTTCGGTTGTTTAATCAGCTACCTGAGGGAAAAAATTACGTAAAGGAAAACAAGATTAAGTAAGTAGGGTATGTACCGACATAATTCGCTTCGCCTCGCAGTCAAGTCATGAGAGGGGTTTTTGAAACAAGAATACGCCGTCCGCCTATGTAGCAATTTCGTTGTAGCAATTTCGTCTCGCTTTCCCGCTAGGAAATCCAAAGTGCAATTCGAGTAAAGCTGGAGCCCTCCTGGTCTGTCTCC
Source organism: Xylaria sp. Z50 (assembly GCA_037356035.1). Taxonomy (NCBI): domain Eukaryota; kingdom Fungi; phylum Ascomycota; class Sordariomycetes; order Xylariales; family Xylariaceae; genus Xylaria; species Xylaria sp. Z50. The sequence goes on from JBAWJU010000130.1 coordinate 10,208, forward strand.
CTTTCTGCTATTATGCCGTGCCGTCGAATCTTCCGCCTCAGATATCGGAATTAATTAGTAAAGCTCTCGACATCGGCGGCCGCGACGGTGCGAGCACCCTGTCAAATGGTCAGTCTATTATCTCTATGGCATGGATAAGGTCCGTCATACAGTCGCACTGAATGCATTGTTAGTGATATGTAATTTGATAGCGGAAGAAGAGTAATGCGTACCAGTTTCAGTGTCGAGCCTTCGTGGTGGATGATGCAATAACCACCACCGCATCCCTGGCAACGTTTCTGGGTCTCGGCGATACAATCAAGGCACTGCCGGGCAAATCAGTACTGATTGTCCTCATACACCGTCATGTGGCGTAGTGTGGGCGAATCTTACGTTGTGTTCGCATTCCCAGCAGCTGCGGGTGATTTTTGGTGTCTGTTTGCAAGCTGTCAGCTTCACGAAGTTCTCGACGCTCTCTTCTTAGTGTAGGGTCCAAAATGGGGTCTCTCGGGGGGTTCTATCGGCATACAGTTTGAGTAGAACGAGAGAGAAAGATAGAAGGAAATATCCGCTTCCTGTTATCTCCCCGAAAGGGGGTTTGATGTTTGGCTAGCGGCTTGAGATTCGAGGGGGTGGGAATCAACCAGAAGCCCTCGAGGTCGATTTCAGGTTGCAATCGAGACAATATCCCATCCGTACCTTGACTTTTGGCTGCTCGAAGGCAGCAATTTCGTGATCGTTTAGGCCATTCGCCTCATCGACGATATGGACATGTTGAGCGGTCAATTCCTCCCGGCTCGGCACCTGGTAACAAGCTTCACACCACCACTGATTACAACTAAAGCAGTATCTTTCACGGATACACTCGAGACAACGAGGGACAAATTCATGTCGCCAGTTTGCATTGTTTGCAATTGGAGCCGGGCGAGTGGCCGCCTTGATGCTGGACGAGTGCAGAGCAATTGGTGATAGCAGGGGGAGATCCTGCTGGCGAGTCTCACCGTACACCGTAAACCCTTCAGGAGCAGAACCACATGAAGCGCAACCCCCTACTGCGAAGGTGGCAACTCCCCAGGGGCTGCCGCCGTTTGACGAAACGGGCGTGATGGGTACCCTACCAAATGCAGGAGAGTTCCGGTGGCGTGGACCAGTGCAGAGAACTGTGTCAAAGTGTAGTACTTCGCGGCAGTCTAGTAGTGTCTCAGCCCACCCATCAGCAATCGGCTTGCTAATCATTCTGCCTTTTCGACCATACCAGTCTTCGCCCTCTCCCTCAATAGATTCTTTTAGAGCATGTTGAGATTTCTGATTCCAACCAGCACTAATATTCGCGCCTCTAGATGTCCTAGCCGGTGTAGTCTGTGCTGGTGACGGTGCGACTGGGAGGGGGACAGCGTCCTTCTTCCCAAAGTAATACAGCGCCTTCAAGCGCGGCATGTTATCCGTCCGTGTTGGTCGGCAAGCGTACCGTAGCGTCTGCATGAGCTTTCGCTCATTAAGATTCTTGACTTCTCGGATAGAAAGTACTCGGATGCGCGATTCGGGATCAACGAGTATGTCGTTGAGGAATTCGGAGGTCACGGAAAGCCCATCTAAAACGAGCGTATTCACATGTTGGAGTATATTGCGCCGTCGCAGGCTCGAGAAGATACCCCTCAAGGGGCCTGAATAGAAATCATCTTCGGTGAGGTTCTCATCGACCTGAACATTGCGCCAAACTTCCCCGCCATGGTCGATACCGTCGATGTCGAACTGCGCGGTCTTGACTTGTGTCAAATCGAGATGTCGAAACACACCCGGAGTGCTGTTGAGCAGCAGATGGCGAAAGGATCGCGAGGTGGCTGCAATGTTAAGAATAGCAGAAACGGGGAGATGGGGAAGAGTTTGGTAGAGAACAAGGCTGTTTGATAGCAAATCTAGAAGACTCGGAGTAAGATCGGAGGTTCCAATATAGTCGCGCGTGTGCTGATGACGGAGGTCTCCGGAGGCCATTACATGCGAAACCCTGTCCAGCCGTAGATAAGCGTGGGCGAAGTGTAACAGCGGCGACGGTGGTGGCCAAGAAGAGAAAGGGCACGTCAACGGTGCTGGTTCATTGGGCTAAGCCCACGATGCTTGAATAGATGGCGACGAGAAGTGACTAAAAATCAATAATGGGAAGAGAGAGGATTACGTGCTGGGTTTCTCTACCACCTCCCTCTCGGAGAAGGCAGAGATAATATAAATTAGAACAAGAGACGGGGTAGATGGCTATTTCTATTGGTTCAAGGTCTTACACGACATGTGCCAGTGTAAGTGAATAGCAGAATAACGACGGTGGCCATGGACGGCGAGCAAGCGCTAAAGGGAGACGGAGGGAATTATGTACGATTTATTGTGTCCAGGGCAGTACGCTACAGATAGTATTCACGGTGGTGGCACCAAGGGCGGGCGTTCACGCGGAGCTGTCCTTGAGGGACTTTCAGGGCTAGTCCAGGTAACGAAGTCTTGTCACTGGCCTTGTCATCTCCAGCTAACTAACGCAGCGAGGAGCGAGGATCTCAGGAATCCCTGTTGCGGCATCGATGGAAGCAGAAGATGCGGTGGTGGTGCAGTAGTGGTTGCATTTGGACCAGGCAGTAACCGGGCCACTGACCGGGGGCGGATTGGCGGATTGGCTCGCGGTTTGCTAGCGGTTTGGTGCAGAGATGAGCATCTCAGACAGGCTTGGCAGGTCGATCCGACGAAGAGGTTACATTGGGCGTCTTACTGTATGCTCTGTTCTCCGCACGAATCACTTATTAGCCAGAGGATTGGTTTGCGAGGCCGTGTGAGGCTTGCAAAGCCCGCAAAGCTTGGTTGCCTGTTGGGGAAAAAGCCTCTCTCGACAGGGCGAACGTTACGCCCCATCACTTCCATATAATAGAGTACACGTAGGAGGGGCTCTGTTTACGATGGGGGAGGATGATGATGACGATCATAGTGTAGAAGAATCAAGAGTGTACATTTACTTCCTATCTAGGTAGAATAGGTAAAGTAAAGAACAAATTAACAACGCGGGGAAGAGGCCCCTTGCGAGCTGTGTAAAAAGCAGTAAACTAAATATAGTGTAGGAGGCACACCTACGGTGGCCCACAGCTGTTTCTGTGTTAAAACCATACCTACCCTACAAAGATCTTTCTACCTATACTGTGGGTGCAATACTAAATCTAGGCAGCTATTTTATATTTTCTGCTTTATTTTTTATATTATACTACTTTTATTATATTATATTTAAGCTTTTAATATAAAATATATTATAGCTTAATTAAATAGCAATATAGTATATAAATAGTATTTAAGTTTAAATAAGTTTATTTAAATATTATTATATATTTTAAAATTAATTTTAAGCTAATATAATAATAATAATATTAAATATATTTTATTAGCTTTAATTTATTTTTTGTTTTTTTATTTATTGCTATTTAACAAGATTTTTAGCTACTATTATTAATTTTAATTTAATTTAAAGTTTTATTTTTTATTTAAAGTTTTTTTTTTTTTTATAAATTTAATTATTTTTAATTTTAATAATTATTTTTATAAAAATTACTATTTAATTAAGTATTTTTTTATTTATTTAATTAAATAATTTTTTTTATAAGCTATTATTATTAAAAACTTTTTAAAAACTTAAATATAATATTATTTTTATTTAAAGCTAACTATAATAACTAATTTTTAATATATTTAATTATTATAAAATTAAATTAAATATAATAAAATATAGCTATATTTTTTATTACTAAGTATAATATAATAGCATTTTTTATAATAAAAAGTAATATAATAGCTTTTTTTATAATAATAGCTAATATAATAATATTTTTTATAATAATAAAAAATATAGCAGTATTTTATTTAATAATAAAAAATATAATAATATTTTTTATAATAATAAAAAATATAGCAGTATTTTTTATAATAATAAAAGCTATAGTAATATTTTTTATAATAACTTATAATATAACTAAATTTTTTATAATATTAAATATTATATAATAGCTTTAAATAATATTAAGTATTATATAATAACGTTTTATAAAATTTTATATTATAAAAAAGCTTTTTAAAATTATTAATAAGCTATTAATTTTTTTTAAAACTATTAAAAGTTTAATATTAATTTTTATAGTTATAGCAAATATTATATATTTATATATAATTAAATTAAATATAAAATATATTTTTATATTTATATTAAACTAAATAATATTTTTTTTTTATAAATAAAATATTATTTATTTTTTTATAGTACTATATAGTATTATTTAATATTATTTGCTTTATTATATTAATATTAAGCTAAACTAGTTTTTTTATAGCTATATAAACTTAAATGCTTTTTTACTTGCTTTTTAATAATAAACTTAATATAAAAAAGCTAAGCTTTTTTTTTGCCTATTTATATTTAATTATATAATTTTAGTTAATATTATATTTAATTTAATTTTTTATATTTTATATATGCTAAGTTTAAAAAATAGCGCTAATTTTATTTAAAAAATTTATATATAATAGCAAATTTTTTAAAAAAAAAGCAGATTTTTTTAAGCATTTTAAAAAATATAAAAATTTAAATAAGCAAACTATATTTATAATTAATATTTTTTATAAATTTATAACAAATAATATTTAAAAAAATTTTAATAATATTAAAGTATATATTTTATTAATTAAAAATATATAATAATAATAATACTAAATTAATATAAAACTTTATTTAATTAATTAATTTAAAATAAGTTTAAAAATAAGGTATTAAGCAAAATATAAAATTTAATTTATATTATTTAAAATATAAATATATAATAATATAGTATTTGTTTATAAAAAAATAAAATATAAAAGCTTGTTAATAATATAAAACTTATAATAGTAAAAGCTTTTTTATAAAATATATTATAAAAAAAAAAAATATTATAATTAAAATATATTTTAATTATTATTATTTTAAAACTTTAATTAGCTATAGTATTAAATAGGGTTTATATTATAATAATTTAATTAAGCTTATTTAGATGTTAATATATATATATAAACTAAAAAAAAAAAAAAGCTTAAAAAAAAAAAAAAAGCAAAAATAAAATATTAGTTATTACTTGTAAAAATATTAATAAAATAATATAATATAAGCTAAACAATTAAAAAAATTTTATTATAGGTAAATAAATTATATAAAAAGTAGTAAAAGCTGTATTTTTTTAAGCAGCGTTAACTTTTTAAAAGCGAAAAGCTTAAATTATTAAAAATAAAAAAGATAATAATAACAATAGTAAAAATATTAAAGATTAAAACTTTAAAAACTTTAAAAACGATAAAAATATTAAAAATATTAAAAATATTAAAAATGTTAAAAATATTAAAAATATTAAAAATGTTAAAAATGTTTAAAATAATAATAATAATAACAATAATAATAATAATAATAATAATAATAATAGTAATAATAATAATAATAGTAATAATAGCAATAATAATAACAATAGTAATAATAGTATTAATAGCAATAATAAAAATTAAAATATTATTTAGTTTATAATAGCTTTAGTTTTTAGTATATATTAATATAATAAATTTTTAATAATATAAAATTTTTAAAATGTAAAAAGATTTTAAAAGTTGTAAAATATAAAATTATATTTTAAATAATAAGTAAAAATAATTATTTTTAAAAATATATTTAAAAAAAAAAAAAAAAAAAAAAATAAAAAAAAATTTTTTTTTTTAAAAAAATACTATTTAATATATATTAATTTACTTTTTATTTATATATTTATATATTATAAAAAAAACAAGTTTATTTTATATATAGTTTTTTTTATAAATGTTTTTTTTATAAATAGTTTTTATTAAAACGGTTTTATTATTTTTTATTTTATAACTTTTATATAAAAAATAATTTAATATTAAAAATAAAAACTTTTTAAATTAACTATAATATTTAATAATTAAAAATTATATATTTATTTAAAAAGTTATTATTTAAATAAGTTTAAAATTAAAAATACTATATTATTTTTATATTTATATAACTATTTTTTAAATTAAATTAAGCTATTTAATAAATAAATATTAACTAGTTTAATTATTATAAATTTATTTAAAAACTAATAAACTAATATATATTAATTAAATATTTAATAATTATTAAGCTATAACTATATTATTTAATTAAAAATTATAAATTAATATAAAAATTATTTATTTAATATTTAAATAACTAATATATATTTAGTTAATATTTAAAAATTTAATTACTTAATATATTTTTTAATTTAAATAAACTAAATATTTAAATAAGCTTTTTAAGTTATTATATAAATAAATTTTTATATATAATTTTAATTTTAAATTTAAAAAGTTTTTTTTTATTTTATAACTATTTTATATTTTAAATTAATATTAAATTTAAATTTATTATTTTTTAATTTTATACGTTTAATTAAAATAAGTATAAAATAAAAATTTTATATTAAATTTAATATTAAAAATTTATTTTATAGCTTTAAAATAAATAAAGTTAAAATAAAAAATATAAGTTTTTTTATAATAAAAAAACAGTATTAAAAAAATAAATAATATAAATAAAAAAAATATTATAAATTAGTAAACAATTTAATATATATATTATATATTTAATTTGCTATATTTTTATTTAATATATATTTATTTAATATATATTTACTTAATATATATTTATTTAATACCTATTTACCTAGTATTTATTTACTTAGTATATACCTACCTAATAGCTATATACTTACCTAATAGCTACGTACCTAGTATAAATTTACCTACTTAATACTTATTTACCTAGTATTTATTTACCTATTATATACTTACCTAATAGCTACTTACCTAGTATTTATTTACTTACTATATACCTACCTAATAACTATATACCTAATATAAATTTACCTAATATATACCTACTTAATACCTATTTACCTAGTATTTATTTACCTACTATATACTTACTTAATAACTATTTACCTAGTATTTATTTACCTAATATATACCTACTTAATACCTATTTACCTAATATTTATTTACCTAGTATATATTTACCTAATACCTACTTATCTAGTATTTATTTACCTAGTATATACCTACCTAATAACTATATACCTAATATAAATTTACTTAGTATGTATTTACCTAATACCTACTTACCTAGTATATATTTACCTAATACCTACTTACCTAGTATTTATTTACCTAGTATATACTTACCTAATAGCTATATACTTACTTAATACCTACTTACCTAGTATTTATTTACCTATTATATATTTACCTAATACCTATTTACCTAGTATTTATTTACCTACTATATACCTACCTAATAACTATATACCTAATATAAATTTACCAAGTATATATTTACCTAATACTTACTTACCTAGTATTTATTTACCTATTATATACCTACTTAATAACTATATACCTAATATAAATTTACTTAGTATATATTTACCTAATAGCTATTTACCTAGTATTTATTTACCTATTATATATTTACCTAATAACTATATACCTAATATAAATTTACTTACTATATACCTACCTAATAACTATATACCTAATATAAATTTACCTAGTATATATTTACCTAATACCTATTTACCTAGTATTTATTTACCTACTATATACCTACCTAATAACTATATACCTAATATAAATTTACCTAGTATATATTTACCTAATA
>JBAWJU010000131.1:0-11917 GCA_037356035.1 Xylaria sp. Z50
ATAGGAAAGAAGGAGAAAGAGGGAGAGAAGGAAAAAAAGAAAAATTAATAAAGGAATAAAAATGAACTAAGTCAAGAATAGGGGGGGGTGGGGGGGGGGGGGATAAGAAACTATACAATTGCAAAATACCAGTGTTCTTGGGCACGAGATGTGGATTGGATTGGACAGTAGTGTCAGTCGGCGTTTTCGAGAGCTGATGCAAGTAAAAAAACATGAAGACCGTCATCAACACTATAGGTACAACTAGGTACTTACTGTATACATTGTAGATGGTTACATAAGGTATGTACCCAAGTATATAATACCTACCTAACGCGGGCTAGTCTATAAAATGAGAGGTACCCGGGTCCCCTTATCGTACACTACCCAAGTGTAGTAAATGACGTGAATGGACCAAACTATGGCCTAATCAATCTTGGAACTCCAAGCTGATGTCTTGTGAGGTGTCGGAGAACACAGCAATGGATTGCCATGATCACCAAGTCACTAGTGTAAGTCCAAGTTGGCTTTTCTTTCGGTTTGCTGACTGAGCGTTATCGGATTGTCAGTCTTGCATGAGACATGCAGGTCTTGAGGTCTTGACATGGGCGGAAGCCTCCGTGAGGATCCATCCAGGCCCGTCAATACCATAATGCCCAGCTGACACCGTATCGTAGGGCTTTTTCATGCTTTTATAGTATGTTTTTATGTTTTTATATACGGGCCATGTACGGGGGTTCTAGAATCTGAGGCCCTGGGAATGGTTGCGGGAATGGCCCCGGGAATGAAACTCACGGTTTGCCTGTTTAGGTGGTCCTTAGGTTAGTAGCCCGCCCTAAAGATTCGGAACCCCAGGTTTTCTCCGCAGTCAGGGGAATCTAGGGGAATCGGAAGAATCCATCCAGGTAGAAAGTTCAGCCGCCAACCATCGGGCGTATGCTATTCCTCGTCGTGTCCGAACGCGGGGTGCTACACATAAGAATTCGCCTCATTATTTGCAACCTTTTCGACCTAAATGCCGACTATCGGCCTGTCTCGTGTATACCGCCCATGTATGCCAATCCGCGTCGGTCCTACTACTGTACGTCTATCACATATCAATATGACACGTACGGTAGCTGGGCATCAAGATCAGACATGTCACAGGTATCCCAATAACATGCGGGGCTCTAAATATCTATCTATTTGTTCTCCGATTCCCCTCTAGTGAGCCTAACTATATAAATTATATAAACCAATTGATTTGTATTCCCAATCTTCTGGTAGGTTTCTTGAAAGGCATCATACATATGAATTAGACTATAACAATCCCACTACTATCAACGTCTACACTATGGCAACAGCCGCAGTAGATCAAGTCCCCTCGAGTGAGCGAGTCGTCCCTGGGTCAATCAACGTCACGATTGCACCATGGCCGACAACCGGTCACATCGACGAACCGGCCACCGATGCGCCTGCGATATCATCAAAGATCATTGACTCCTTCAATCAATCATTACAGAAGAAGGACTACGAGGCCATCGCAGATCTATTCGTTGATGACGGCTACTGGCGAGACCATCTCGGCCTGACCTGGGATTTACGAACTGCCAAAGGTAAAGAGAGGATTATAAAACTGCTTCAGGATGGCCACAACCTAGTCAGCGTGGACATAGATCACTCGATATCCAGTCCACAGGTAGTAAATCTGAGATACGACAGTTCTGTTCGTGGAATCCAGTTCGTCACAACTGTCACCACCCGTTTTGGTTCTGGTCAAGGCGTTGTGCGCCTCAGACAACTGGCTGGGCAATGGAAAATATGGTTCTTCTTCACTTCGTTGACAGAGCTCAGAGACCATCGGGAGGCCGTGGGGTCCAATCGTGCTCATGGTGTGTCACACGGCGCACAGACCGGGAGGAAGAATGTGAGTTGTACTGAAAGTCGACGTCACCTCATGTGAAAACCAAAACAGATATCCGGTTTGATCAAATGAACATGCTAACACAAACAATCCCAGTGGCTAGAGAGGAGGCACGCCGAGTCCAATTTCGAAGATTCAGAGCCAGATGTGCTCATTATTGGTGAGATTCATGTCTAACCTCACAAGTGGACGTTCTAACACAAACTAGGCTCTGGCCAAGCTGGGTTATCGGTCCACGCTCGGTTAAGAATGTTGAACGTGCCAACACTCACCATTGATCGAACGGATGAGATCGGCGATGCGTGGCGAAATCGGTATCATCAGCTTGTATTGCATGATCCAATTTGGTACGATCATAGTGAGTGATACATCCGAGCCGCCTATTTTATATTTTAGGCAATACGTGAAGTAAAATTCTTCCATCTGTCTATATATATCCCCTTATCTACTTATGATCTTGAAACTGCTACGCATTTGGCTGGCTCACATGATAGACAACTGACTCTTATATCAAGTGCCTTATATCAACTTCCCCGCATTCTGGCCCGTATTCACTCCAAAAGACAAGATGGCCGACTTTCTGAAAACGTACGCTCACATGCTGGAGTTGAACGTGTGGACCAAGACCGAATTAGAATCCAGCTCCTGGAACGACCAGAAGAAACAATGGACTACGGTCCTGAAGCGGAAAATCAGTGATGGAAGCATAGAGACGAGAACACTTCATCCAAAACACATCATCCAAGCAACAGGTCATTCAGGCAAGAAGAACTACCCTGAATTCAATGGCATGGAGAATTTCAAGGGAGATGTTCTCTGTCACTCTTCCGAGTTTCGTGGTGCAAGAAAAGGCACCAGTGGTCGGAAGGCCGTCGTAATCGGGTCCTGCAATTCTGCTCTCGACATCACGCAAGATTACTATGAAAACGGTTATGATGTCACTCTCATCCAACGCTCATCCACGACAGTCATGGCCTCCAAAAGTGTTCTTGAACTTCTCTTGGGCCCCTTGTATTTCGAAGGCGGCCCCCCGGTTGAGTACGCCGATCTTTTAGCTTGGTCTATGCCACAGGAGGCCTACAAGGCTATCCATGTAGATATAAATACGTTGCAAGAAGCTCGAGATAGAGAGATGCTTGACGGGTTAAATAAGGCCGGGTTTAAGACGGACCGAGGCCCGATGAATTCCGGGCTATGGTATAAGTATTTGCAACGTGGTGGCGGATACTACATCGACGTTGGAACATCCCAGCTGATTATTGACGGCAAGGTCAAGGTCAAGCATGGGCACGGCGTCGACGAGATTCTAACAAACGGCATACGGCTTGATGATGGCACTGAACTAGAAGCCGACGAGATCATCTGTGCCACGGGGTATCAGAATATGAGGACGATGACTGAGGCAATCTTCGGTTCGGAGGTTGGAAGTAAGGTTGGCAATGTCTGGGGCCTCGACGAGGAGGGAGAGACAAAGATCATGTGGCGTCGCAGTGGATATCCTGGACTTTGGCTGCATGGTGGAAATCTTGCCATGTGTCGATACTTTTCAAGAGTCGTGGCTCTTCAGATCAAGGCCCAGTTAGAGGGTCTGACCTCCTGAGTATATGCGCCATCTTGATAGTTAGAATATGGAATAACTCGTTCGAGTGGTTGACATGAACAAGACCATCATACTACGACGACTTTGATTGAGTCGTACCTGCCGGCTATCCACGGTGATAGTCTAGTCTGATGTAAATAAAGTGATTAGACACTGTGTTTGTATTTTGTTGGACTATGAGTTATAGATGGGAATAGCGCCGTATCAACGGCATATAGAATACTACTCATGGGGGCCTTGTAGGTTCCTAGCATACGGAGTCATACCCTCTGGTCCCAAGTCTCGAATACGACAGGGGCCATTCAAAAAAAAATTTTCATTTTTTATATAAGGGATTTAAATAACCTAGTTGCCCTAGTATACATAGGATAGGTTTGACTCCTAAAACTCTCGTAGACGCTTTGACTAGCACACCCGGCGGTTGAATCCTTAAATAGTTTCGCTACCAAGGTTATACATAAAAGTCTCCGATCTTCGAAGACCCCATTCAACTTGTTTAAAAAGTAGTGCACCCTTTATCTTCATAATCCGGGGTTGAAAGCTAAGTGAGCTTTAGCTACGATACTTAGGTTATGAGGTTTGATAGGTCGTCGCGGAGATTTGCTCCCTACATTGTAAATCACACTCAGTCGTCCCCTATTTGATTCTTGACTTAACCATGTTAATGGTTTGATAGTTTGATGGCTTTAGGATCGCTCCCTAGGCGGCTGATTCATAATTATCATACGTAAGCCTCAAACTGTGCACGGCGTACTGGGGAATCAGGACGCCGGGTCCCTCGAGGCGACCTGAGTCTAGAGATCTATATAAACAACTATATATTACCCTTTGTATCCATTCTCAGCCTTCTCTCGCCGTTACCTCCATTTACCACCACTACCACCATAAAGTCACCTTCTCAACACCAAACTATACCCATCCAACCCTTTCGCAATGAAGTTCACTATTATCACCCTCGCGCCCGCCCTCGCGGCGCTCGTCTCCGGCACTCCTCAGCAAGCCAATACAATCCCCAGTGAGGCTAGCATCGCTAACGAGACTGTCCCTCCATTCCACTTCCCTAATGGCACATCCCCTCCCTGGGCAGGCCACAGCGGAGGTTGCGCTCCCGTTCCGGTCCCCATCGCTGCCGCATCTAGCGTAGCGCTCTCTACCAGCGCTCTTGCGGTCGGCGTCGCTGCGGCCGTTGCGTTCTCGCTGTAAACGTCCTACACACAACGTTGTGTAGGATAGATTTCGTTGGAACTGTAATTTTATGGCTTCTTTTTTTCAATCCGTTTCGGTTTCGGTGATCGTGGAGTTTGATGGTATTTTAGGGGTGGCGACGGGCCTCTAGCGGATTTGGGAAAAAGATTTTCATACAGCTTTTCTCCCAAGAAGATTGCCGGCTATACCACACGTTATTGGATACGCAGTTGGGAGGCTACCCATTTTAGTATGAGCTAAAACACCCCTTTCTCCCTAATCTTACAGGCCTCGTGTGAAATAAATAATATTATGAACCGTACCCTAAAGTTCCGCGAACCTTCTAATTCCTAAGAGGCTCGAGTTAGCCATTTCATGGCTAGTAGAACAGGTTTTTGATAAATCTCCAGATAGTTTAATATTTTGTATTATTTCAACGAAGCCTCGAAAAAATCGTGAGGGATGTTAAGATGTGACACAGACTGCCGGGTTGGAGAGAATCTTGTCCAATATAGGTACCTAGAATCTGAAACGATGGTTAGTGAGAAGATGTATAAAAAGGCTGGGATTCTCTTTTACGAGAGTATATATCATAAACATACCTGAGTAATCTGTATTCAGGAGCTTGTTCCCAAATTCCGGAGGAAATCATTGGTCTTCTGCTCTTGACTACCTGATATTCCGGAACTGTGAAATTCATCTAAAGGGGCACGACCATGAGTAGAGAGGCTTGCGACCAAGTTGGGTGCTTACCACATGTTCATTACCATACTCATTGGTTGAGGTGAATACGGTGAGATTTCTGTTCTATGTTACCTATGTCGATCAAATCTAGCAAAGCTAATCTCAAGAAAGAGGCGTCATCAATGATGCTTTAGGTGCATATCTTCTGGAATAATTATGATATTTCTCTTGTGCTTCACGGTGAGGGATGACTTTGTTTGGCGTAACTTACGAGCTCTATACTTTGGTTTGTTCCGTGGAAAACGGTTCGTGAGCTGAAAACCTAGCACAAAACCTAGCACTACCGGCTTGTCGCCACTTTTCGACCTAACTTTAGGATGGCTTTGGCTCATGAACTCAGAACATACAAGCAAGATTAGGATTGGCTACGCAATAATCGCTGACTCAGCTAGATACAACAGCGAAAAGCCGCCACGCGTAGGAGGGCACTTCTTGTTATGGGAAGCAGGAATGCAGTAAGCTTGAACACCTGGGATAGTAATGTTTAATCACACGTAAGATGATATGAAAAGAAGTACTTGATTTAAGGTACGACTGATGGAGATTTTAGTGGATGAGAACCTCTGCCTACTGTAAGTCATTTTCTCTTATTGATTCATAGAAGTATACTCATGCACGCTTCTAAGACACTCTCGAGCGCAGGCCTCGTGCTATCCATGGTATCTTTCCAGTACTAATTTTAAGCGCGATGTTAAGCACGACGATAGCCTAGCCGAATTATCGCCGTTGGGAAGGTTAGTACTACCCCGTTCAATTTTTCACCGTTTCTATCATTCTCCCTAGAATCATACATATACGGGATGAGTTCTCGGGCTCACCCAGTTTACACGGCGGGTAGTAATTTGTGTTTTACATCCCATGTGAGCATTGACCTTGAGGGTGATAGTATCAGCAAGAACGACGCAAAGGTATCCCGGACACGGGTTATCGACATGTATCTTCTCATTCGAGACGAATTTCTGTACACCACTCCCGCCACAGAATTGTTTCTGTTGTCTAGTAGCACACGGGATGACGAGTCAGAGAGCGGGTACGTACCCCTTGAAAGTTTAGGCTTAGCCTTCTTTACCTAGATCCTTCTCTCCTTAATAAGTTAATTCGATCGAGATTCGGGGATTGGCTAACAGAATGCCCGTATAAAGGGACTCACTTACGCCGAACCCTCTGTCTTCGGCATCCTTCATAGTGTCGGATAGCTACACACATCTGCTGCTCGTGAGTGTATTGGGCACTTGCTCATTGCTTCTCCTACCTGTTTATCCAGAGTACAAAATTCTTGGGGTTAAGTTTACTGCTTTCTTGCCCCGGAGGCACGCACCTAAGTATATTATCAAGCGCGGTAGATCGGAGATTCACAAAACCTACTTTGAGGATCATTAGTTTCCTATTACAGGTTACTTAGCCTTGAGGCTCGATAGGGACGCAGAAAACTACATTAACTCACATGGAATCTGTCGAGGGTGAATAACTAATGTTTCGATGAAGTTCCCATTACAAGACCTATACGATGGCCGAGAAAGACCTATCTAAGAGGTGACTATACTGTATTTTATAAGCTTAACTTGAGCGTAACTTTGTGACTAAAAGCTTTAGGCAGTTTTGATCTCTGCGACATCTGCTGTTAATACTTGCTTTTGCACTAACCACGCCTACGGCTATACCTGAGTACCGTGTAGTCGTGGCTGAACAACCGAATATTGAGGTTTCGCTGAGAGGGTTTTTGGACATTGCCGGAGAGGCGGATATTGGACATCGGTACCCTGGTTCAATGACCCCGGGTTGTGTAAGAAAAGGGGTTACATAGCGTATCTAGGCTCGCGCACGTCACCCAACCCGCGTCCTAATCTGGTCAATATATTGTACGTACCCTCCAATAGTATGATCGAGATTATCTAGGTATCCCGTGACGCCCTTTAAACCAGACCTAGCACCCTATCAAATTATGCCACGGCCAAGAAATTGCAGCACGACTGTTGCGCGTGAGCACTTCGAGCCTACCTAGGATCTCCATTGAGAGGTAAGGAGAGTCGAATGAAGGAGGTTTTAGATTCAAGCTTGGATCAACAAGAAAAGCGGCCGGCATATATGCAAGCGCAAGAAAGTCTCCGATCGTATCCCGTCGTAAGAGCGGACTGTCTTTTAGAACAGCTTAAAATTTTGGGTTATGGGGGACGAGGTACTTGTCTTAGCCTTCCTCGAGAATTCGGCGTTCGGCGAAGCGGGGCCGCAAGTATTTAATTCATGATTTCTTCACTTCGGCAGAGAATATTGACAGGCCTAGAGCGACGATTGGTCGGCCTCTCTAATATACCGAAAGAAACACTCCTGCTTACGATGCATGAGGAGGTTCGCCATCACGCGACTCCTTGGTTGGTTATGCAAGAGGGTGTGAGGACCAACATCTTCTAGTGAGATGAAAAAGCAATGGGGTCTGGACGGCCTGTTCGACGCCTGGCGGCCGGGGCCGTAAGTAAGACCCTTGGCTCCCTTGCATATATGAACGCTCCCGAGAAGGTTCTGACTGATTATGGACGAAGTCCCAGGAGCCCGGGTTTGACCACGCCCTCAACTGAGCTCCTATTTATCCATATTAACCAAATGGATTTGCTCGAGTTGATGACGTTTTGGGTTCTCGTCACCCTAGCAATATCCCGGCCGTCCCCTGTCGAACGTCAAGCCGAAAATTGCTCCCTCGACTATTTCAACGGTATTGTGCCGGATGGTGTGCGCATAGAGCGTGTACAACATGTAACTACAGGTTTCTTCGTCGAGACCGGAAATATCGGATACCCAACCTTCCCTACTGGTTTGCCGGAGCTTTGCGCGGTGATCCTGAACAACGTCACCACAAACTACCGGTTTGGAATGTTTCTGCCAGATGATTGGAACTCGAGACTTCTCACCATCGGCTCATATTCGTTTCTTGGAGGCATTAATTGGCTTGATATGGGCGTTGGCGTTAAATATGGTGGCGCGACGTTGTCGACCGATACCGGTCACATCTCAGGGTCTGGAGACATCACTTGGGCTAACACTACGCAAAAGCAAGTGAACTGGGCCTACCAAGCGCTCCAGGGATCGATCTACCTGGGGAAATTGCTTACTGAAACATACTATGGCCAAAAGATCACATATTCTTACTTCAGCGGGTGCTCTACTGGGGGAAGGCAGGGTCTAAAGCACATTCAGCTGGACCCCGACGTCTTTGATGGCGCACTTATCGGAGCCCCCTCGTAAGCCATTGAACATGAAAGGTAGTATACATAGTTATGATATACTAATATATAATAGCTGGGACACGAAACACCTTATGCCTTGGCTATCTAAATTGGCGATGTGGAACCTACCCGAAAGCGCTTCTCCTAGCTTGAATGACGTAGGTCTCTTCTCCCGTCTCCAAGCTGAGGTGTTGAAGCAGTGTGATTCCCTAGACGGCGTGAAAGACAACATAATCAGTTTGCCATCGGCCTGTAGACAGCAATTCGATATTACGAAGATACGATGTGACGTCTCAAGCAATAAGACATACTGTTGGTCCCGAGCACAAATTCAGACAGCAGCAAAAATCTACGCAGACTACGTGATGAGCGACGGCCAGCTAGTCTATAAGGGGTCAGAGTACGGCTCTGAGCTAGATTGGGCAACGTACCTGCTCCCCGCAGTTGCCAACGACAATTCTCAAAACGTGAGACGGAATTTCGACGGGCAGTATGAGCGCTATTTCATGGAATACGGGACAGGATGGCAGACGACGTTGTACAATGACTCGGTCGTAAGAGATGCCGAGGCGCGTGATGAGAAGATAGTTCAAGCCACGGCGGACCAATTCGATCTCGGCACCTTCAGAAACCGGGGTAAAATCATTATGTATGGCGGATTGGCCGATAACGTCGTGCCAGTGCAACACACGACGTATTATTACAACCGCACGATTGAGGCGATGGGTGACGTCAGTGATTTCTTCCGGTATCTTCAAGTGCCGGGGATGCGGCACTGCTGGGGCACGCCGGACAACGTAAAGGCGCCCGTAAGTTACCCCTAGAATTATGTTCTTCCTGCATAGCCGCTCGCCAAGGCAAAATTTCTCGCTCTGGCGACGAGTGTGCGTCGGGAGTATGCAGAACCTCTTGAACCCATGTCTATTTCATATGAAGGGATAATTCCTGACTCTAACGAGCTATAGTGGATGATAGGAGGTGCAGGACAATCCGTACAGAGGCCGCCGTACGCGTCTGCGTGGTCCGTACCGCTCGGCTTCAACGATTCACGACACGACGCACTACTAGCACTCATGGACTGGGTAGAAAAGGGACAGGAAGTTTCTCAGATAATCGCGTCCGAGTTCAATTTCACGGATTCTACGCTACAGAATATCGTACTGTATAGGCAACGGCCGCTTTGTGTATACCCGAAGACGGCAAAGTGGAATGGGCGTGGGAACGAGAACGATGCGATGAGTTGGAGTTGTAATTAACAGTACTGGCTTGATCTTGTAGGATTAAAGCTATAATGGACGGTGTCTTGACTCGGCCTATCCACGCCCTAATACGTATTGTTTGTTGAGGAATCAGCCCCGTCCCAATCGTCTGGTCCAAGGTAGCTAGACTTAGGAAATGTCTATAGTATCTAAGTTTCTCATCTGTAAGCTACCTACCTAGGAAGTGCTAAAGGATTCCCTCTAATTGTATGAAAATAGTGCTCGCAGTAAACCTGTCACTTGCTTGGTCTTCTTATTCGCGTTGCCGTTCCATGTACCTTAAGTAGTAGCTTCGAAGTGAATTAAAATCAGACTTCTCTGGCAATAATTCAGAATTAGGCAGTTTATAAGCGCCTAGTATCTTACAACTTTTGCTTCTCGCTGACATGTCTCGACTTCCACCGAGTGATGCCATCTTGGTACATGGTTGCAACATGAACGCCCTGGGGGCTCCAGATCTTACTATGAATGATGCCCCTTCCAGAATGCACGCGCGGGAAGCACGCTTCCTGCACCCACCACCCTTCATCGCCCTCGTCGTATAGCATAATAGCATCCTCGGCGTTGACGTGGACGACAAACGAGTAGCTAAGGCTCGCGCCGCCGCTGACCTCGTGTCCGAGCTCGGCGGTATAGTTACCGATCATTAAGAGTCCGTTCCGATCGACTCCGTAGGCGTGTGCGCAGATGTGCGCATTCGGGCCACCGATGGTGCATACCTCATCTCCATTCCTGCCGCTCTCATCAGGCAGAGGCGCTAGGAGTCGATGTAAGATGAGCTCGCGGCGTTCGTGCAGTGGGCGGCCGGCGTTATAAGCGCGCATGTCGACTTTCCGCATGTCCAGGCAGGGGAATGTACCCACAGCATGGCGCGCCCCCGGGAGCGTGGCTAGGAGTCCGTCGATATCGGCAATAGGGGCTGGGTCCCACTCCGCTGGCCGCCGAGAGTTCAATATGTCACTAAACCGTGCCTGCGCTGACGGCTCCTGTGTATCGAAGCGGGATATGGTGTCTGGTCGAAAGGAAATCATGGCGCTGAAGCAGACCGGGCCTAGAGGTAAATTTGCATCTGTTTCAGTAAAACAGTCCCATTCCGGGTTTGTGCTTGGCGACGTGGGTTGGCGCACCGTCACCAGGACGCTGGGAAATGAGACGTTGGAAGCTAGATTTGTGACCTCGTAGATGAAGGGGCGATCGCTGTGACCAGCCTCAGAGAAGAAACCGTGCATTGCCTGCTGACTTATTAGCTTCGAAGCCTCTTTTCCCCTTTGACTAACTCTGCAACAAATCACACATATTGTGGATGGGATGGAGGAGAGAGCTTACATGAATGCCAACTCTCTTGTCCTGCCCACCACTAGCCACCGCCTTCTGCATGGCTTTGACTGATAGTGAAGCGGCCAGGCCAGCTTGGCTATAGACATGACCACCGTACGTATTTATTGCCGGCTTGAAACTACTAATCCCCTGCTCCGTTGCGAGCGGGACGAAATCGGAGCCTGGAACCCACGCACTACGCAGACTCATATAACGCCTGATGATCCCCCCATCACCTACAACTTTGTCCGAGAGCGATATGAGGCTCATGGACTCTTGATATGTGAGACGGCCATGTCCTTTTCTCACGTCCTCAGCTGACGGGGGTGTCATCTCGGCCTCGGCCCCAGGCGCAACAGCATCCGAGTTGCGGTATAGTAATCCGATGAGCAGATGGTAAAAAAGTTTATATTAGCCTCGTATTGGATCTAATCGATTTGAAACAGAAATATGGACATCACATACTACGATAGTAGGGCATATAGCACGTCGGGCATACTATATACATATACCGACAATCTGGTTGAAACAGTGGAAACGAACTGAATCTACCGGGGGGTTGAGGTCTGGGGTCTAGGGTCAGTGATGTGCACTCGGATAGTGGCCGAATAGGACCTCGGTAAGTTACCTAACCTAGATACGTGGCGGTGGGAAGTGGCTGGTGGTGCCAGGTTTGGGGGGGGGGGGGGGGGGGGCCCCCCCCCCCACACTT
>JBAWJU010000134.1:0-94989 GCA_037356035.1 Xylaria sp. Z50
AAAAAAAATTGCGTCACGGAACGTTCGCGGCAACTCAGTAAGTGGGAATCCAGCACATCTCGCATTCAAGTTGGATTTGACAGTCTTTACTAGCTGGTGTCCACCCCAGCTATGACTCAACGC
The DNA here is from genome assembly GCA_037356035.1 of Xylaria sp. Z50. Classification (NCBI taxonomy): domain Eukaryota; kingdom Fungi; phylum Ascomycota; class Sordariomycetes; order Xylariales; family Xylariaceae; genus Xylaria; species Xylaria sp. Z50. The sequence continues at coordinate 124 of JBAWJU010000134.1, forward strand.
GATGTACTTTCCGGAAATATAATCAGTATGTAGAAGCCGAAGTCGCCCGGTCAGACGGACTTGGTCTATATCTAATACTCTTGTGGGAAGACGCGCATCCACAGCTGGCTCTGGAGCGTTACACTCTAGATGCCTCAGTCGACAATCCTCCATCCAGGTTTTCACTAGATCTCCTATGTTACTTAGGTTTGGAACGAGTGAGACGACCATCCCCAAAGGAACTGGTATTTCCTCCATACTCTTAGGTGAAACTGAAAAGGAATTAGATTTATTTTAACAGGTGTGTGGAACTCACGTCAACTCACGAGAGTCAGTGAATAGCCTAATAGTCGACGTCGTCAACAATTCTTCCTCAACCTCGCCCTGCCTTACAAAGCACAGATCTAATAGATTCTCATCGGGCCTTATTAAGAGCTGCGCTACTTCATTTTCATCTATTCCAGCTATCGCTAGGGCGCCTGCGAAGTCCAAGGCATCTTGGTTCACTGCCGTTGGCGCTCGAATGCACTGCTCAACCAACGAGCAGAACGAACAGCTTGCTGCTGATATGGGTAAATCCCATAGGTTGGCCATGTGTGGATAGTAGTTACCTCTGAGCACCTGAGCACTGATACCCAAGCATATTTCACACAGTGCTGTGTCGTCCACATGCGGCAGCCTTTTCGCGAGCCTAATTTTCTCTAAGGCATTCAGGACTAGGCGGGGGTCAACATGATAATTATTTTCTTCCCCCGCTTCTGACGACATAATGGTATGACACAATGATGTAACACTGGTCTACCAGGATCGGGGAATTGTTTCTGTACGAGAATTAAATTCGTTATTCTGTATGAATTGGCGGCGGTTCTTAATAACTTGAAATTTACCACGACAGAAACACCTCTACTGTCGAGTATTTCTAGTCTATGTGTAGTATGATTGTGAGACAGTTTTCGCGAATCAACACTCGAGATGGTGCGGGTTGCTTAGTCCCTGATCTAGCCTGAAAGAGTCGTAGGACGCCAAGTGCTTTGAAACGCCTTGTAATTTTTATACTTAAGCGCATCCTGTCTTGACGTGTGCGATCCACGAAAAGGCATATCTGTTATTGACAGACCGCTTTTCATACTCACGCATTGACTCATTTTCACCAATAGTTAACATTTTGGCCTATTTCATATATGAAACAACTCCAGTAGCTTAAAGTTAAGAGCGCAAGCTACTTGTGTAATCAGATCCATTTCAACCCTCCTTCCTTCCAAATTATATATAAGGATAATATGAGAAGTAACGGTTCTACTGGCTCTAGGATTGCCTAAAAAGGTATAAGTAGGAATTTTATGAGAAAATTGTATTATATTTGGCCCATCGGGGCTTCCAACAGGAGATGCAGAACTGGTCCTAACTCGTAGAAAGCAATACACCATCTAGCTGGGCCTAAGCTCCCGTACTAGGATGAACGGATTGACTATAGATATTAGAGAGACGAAGGCAATGCATTACGCCTTGCTCGATCCCAATGGATGCCTATCTACCTGTTATTGTGGACCCTAACACAGGCGTTACTGTCTTCGAGTCCGGGGCTATCGTCGACTACATTGCTGATCTCTACGATCAGCATCATAAGATCATATACGGCAATAACCGGCTCGGTAAAGGTTATCTGACTAAGAAGTAGTTCATGCTCTAGATATTCATGTAAGGATGCAGGGAGTAGAATTTTGATCTAATCTAACCCCCTTTCTAGTATATTTTGGCTTCCTTATCTTATATCCAGCTATCTGAGACTTCAGTATCTATGGCGATCGTCAACGCATTCTGACAGCCCAAGAGTATGGCTCCTACATGTTCGTATCGAAGGGAATCTCACAACACCTAATTCGACGCTCCGGCGTAGAAGGGAGGCGCATGTGTGATCCATTTCGAACGAAAGCATGACGGTTATCTTGCCCTGTTATGGGAGGGGAGGGATGTTGATTTAACTGATTATTTCATAGAGAGAAGCCTGCTGCCTATCAACTAGTTCACACAATATTGATTATTCGGCGAGAGATATGTATTGTCCAAATAGTCGCCTTCGGCCGATATAGATTAGTGATGTCTTATTTGGACTCCGTACTCAATATCAGCATAAATTTGTAAACATGAAACAGATTAATATTATTATATCACCTGTCGATCTTATAGAGACACGCAGATCTTCGAGAAGATAGAGCAATTTACCTTTGTGTTGGTGAGCGTACCACTATTGGAGAGGGTGGTGTTACATTATCTCCCGCGCCGCATATCCCGTCTAATATGTTTGCCCATCCTTTGTCCACGTGTAGGCAGCGTTGAATATTGCCGGCAGCCAAAACTGGCCGGTCACGCAAAGCGATGATCACCAAACTGCCCCGCTTTACGAACCGCTACGCCATTTCCAACCCGTCTAGTTATCCAGTATGAAGCGGAATAATAAATGATCAGGAGTCGGATTTTCCGATACCGCATAGTAGTAAACCGAGCAACACTTTTTTGGGGGATGGATTTATACTTAGGGCTTCCCCGGCTCGCCGGATGGTATTACTACGTCTAGGGCGAACATGACATGTTGTTGATCTTTGGTGTTTGACAACTTTGCACTCTTAGGGCTGGGCAACGGTACTCCAACTATCAAAACTTCAACCGCACCAATAGGTAAGCAACGTGCGAGCATCACACAGAAACTTGCACACACCCATCGCGGCCGGAGCTACCCACGGGCTCTGTTCACATGTCGAAAGACCCGTGTTCTATTCGATAATGCGCTCAAGTTTTACTCCGGAGCCCGTAAACGTGGTGTACTACTCACGAGATATCGCAATGATATGAAAAGTGCGGCCGCCGTGGCATTCGTTACCATCAATTACGCACCCTTGACTTCTCTTTGAACCCGCCGGTCCCCGGGGTCAAGTTTGACCGTGAGGACGACGACCTGAGACAAGAGACACCATGGCAGACACATGGACTTCTGTTCAGTACACATTGACCTGGATGTTATTCATCAATGGCAGCGCAGCGGTATCTGCTAGCTCAGCAGCCCTCTCCACGTCTTTGGACCTATCTTTATCGTCATCTCCACCGCTGCCTTCGTCTTCACCCCTAGCAACGACTAGTATTAGCTCAACATCGTTCTCGCCGGCGTTGCTCACTTCAGCGACACCCACATCTGATTCATCTAGCTCATTCTCGTCAATATCCATATCATCCCCGGCAAATATAGTAGGAGTGCCGATAACGGTTCCTTCTAGTTTGCCTGCCGAATCTTCTCTCACGGGAGGATTTATACTCAACCCACCACCCATCCCAATACCTATCTCATCGTCACCTTCGACTAGCATTTTACCCTCGACTTTCTCATTGAGCACCTCGGCATCCCACTCAACTAGCGATACACAGCCATCACTCTCAATTAACAGCGTAGCATCCTCCGCCATACTAAGCACAGGATCCCAGCCTACTAGCAACATACCGTCGCCTTCCTCGACTAGTAGCATACTCTCGATCGTGACGCCAAGCACTCGATCATCTTCAAGTCAGGCAACAACAGCAGCAACAGCAACTCACAATGCAGCACGGCCTCCATCACTCGACGTATCATCCCAAACATTGATAACCATCATAAACCCCAGCATCCCGTTACCGAGCCCAACAACCCCTGCCGGGCCTCCATTCAGCAAAAAGGAGGCGCCCCCTGTTCTCAAGATCCTCGCCATCGTCATCTCGGTGGTAGTTTCCGTGGTCCTGCTCTCGATCGTGCTCCGCCAACTCGTCATCCGCAGGCGCCAGCGACGCAGCCAACAACGGCAGTCCCTGTATCCCGACGCCGGCGAAGATCTCTTCCCGCCCCCGATCCGGCCCCCCACCGCGGGCAGCGCCCATTCCGTGGCGACGACGTACCACAGTGCGCTCCGTGGGGCCGTGCATGTCGTGGTCGATACGTCGCCCGCGAGGGGACGGCGCTGGCCCGCGCCGCCTGATCGTCCGAGCCCGACGAGGCCTGGGGCAGCGGGGCGACGAGCGATGGATCCGGAACAGTGGGGTATGACTAACCTCGACGGGAGGGGTGGTGTGTCGGATGCAGGATCCAGTATGAGTAGGGGCGCCCGCGTTCATACTAGCGCGAGCAGAGGCAGGATTGGAAGGGCGTATTAGAGACCGTTTTGGGAACATGGAGATTGGAAGACAACAGAGAGGAGTTTTGGTTTTAAGTCTTTGAGGGAAAATATTCTGTCGTTATACATATATACCCGTTTCCGTGTTGAGAAGCTCTTTTGTAGGCGTTGGATATCATCCTGTCTTTACTGATGTCGGAATGCTTGGAGATCGGATCGATAATTGTCGACTCTTTGATGTTAGGTCATACCTGGCTCGCGCATTGCCCGTTACAGGGATGTATTCATTTACCTTGCAATCCCTGCTGCCTAATATCGTGTTTCCTGCGATTTCATAACTAAGGAAGTCTCTACCTCGCTTGCTAGCTAGAATACTGAGCTGAGTGATATGGAGCTTTGCCTACTCCTCTCGGTAGTCTAAGTAGCTTACATTCTACGACGAGCCTAGAGAGCTGTAAAGTTTAGATGTATTGGTGGAGAGGGGCGGTATCATGTCATAAGACTAGGTATTGAACAGAAGTATGGTAGCTGTGGTATGGTTCCTAGCTCCACCAGAACGCTACCTCGACCTACACGGCTACTTAGGGTTTATATTTGTTGTGCATAGAGGCTTATACTTATAGCCGGCATAGCAATGTGGTTCAGTTGTTGTGGTTATAACGGAAGCACGAATTGGAAACGTAGCCAAAAGTATGGCTCGGCCAGCCAAAAGCCAATTTCATTACAACCATTCTCTACTCGAGTTGGCGAAGAAATCAATGCCCTGACAAGCGTATCGATAAAAGGGCTCAACAGGTATGAGAGGTGCGTGATAAATGTGATATACAGGGTTGAAGAGTCTGAGTCAGGGTTGTTGTTTATATAGGCGCCGTTTGTGCGGTACGTAATGTAGTTTATTTCGATGTGGGATATAAGCGCACCAATGAGGAAGGCATACACCCGGCTCTGGGTTATAAAATGCGCGCGTAGGTAGGAATGGGTATAACATACCTTGAAGCCGTTGCACTGTACACTACCTGCTATTGCACACAATTGTATACGTAATGATGGACAATTCCGTTGGAAAAAAAAAGGAATAAGAACTGGTAGATGGACTGACTGACTGACTTACAGAGTACCATGGAGCAAAGGTTGAGAAGGATGCGCTAGCACAACGTGAGGTTAGACTTCCCTTCGCCCGTCTTCGCCCGTCTTGTCAAGATGCAAGATGGGATGGAGGGTGGATTCACTACTGTAGTAGCTACTGCAGTAGTTGCTGCGTACACTACAGTAAAATTTACCTCTTTCAACCAGTCAGGTATCATGGGTCCGTGTATCGGTGAAGGGGATACTACAAGATCTGTCATCTGCCATCTGCCATCCGGTGTTTTGGCATGATGACATCGGTATCTGTCGGAAGCCAAGCAGGCTTGGCAGGGCAGCTGAGAGGATTTAACGCGGGAGAGGTAAGGATGAAATTCCCTCAGATCGATAAATCAATAATGAGATGAATAACAAGAGATTCCAGCTTTTCACTAGTCTACAATACCTAAAGGTATCCTGAAGGTAGATATTGTAAAAAGATGAGTCATGAAAACATAAACGGGAGATAAAGCAGGCCAAAACCACTATACACTACATAGCTTTACATAATCTGAGTCTTAGCTTGTTTTTTCTTCACACAACGTTAAGTAGCGTTACAGTTAGCAGTCTGGGGTTGGCCTGACCCTAGTAGTATTAGGGTCTAGGCTGGGCCACAGCTGTAATTAGCGTGTAGACAGTATAGTGACTGCTTTATACTTGTAAATGGCATGATAATGATGTGGATTGAAAGGTATCTAACCTGTAGAGTTCGTACATGGTACACTGCGTCATGTGCTGAGGCAGGTACTTGGTACATACCTTGGTGGGATATGCATGCAAGCCACCGGTCGCCTCGGGACAATTGCTTGCTTTGTGCTGGTTCAAGGAGCTTAGCTATTTTTTTTGTGCTTATTCTTTTTATTTTCGAGCTACACAACGGGTACATCTAATGTACACATATGTTGGTATTTACTACAATTGGTACACAGACATAAGCTACACAAAGTGAGGCCATCCGTTCATCCACCACCTATCCACCTCTCCATCCACCCAGCTCTCCACCAACATCCCCTTCACTATTCCCCTCCTCACTCACACACACACTTCTACACACTATACCTACTAGTACATACCTCCTTCTTCCTCTCCTTGTTTTATTCTCCCCTTCTCCTTCTCCCCTCTCTCCATTCTCTTGTCCTCCCATCATCACGATTCAACCATGCTATCCACACTGCGAATTGCCTCTCGCCAGGCTGGAGCTGTTCGTCGAGCCTCCGTCTTCGGCTTGCAAGCTGCTAGAGCTGGCTCCACCTGGGCCAACGTGCCTCAGGGCCCACCGGTATGTCTTTGTTGCTTGTCGTTTACCATCGACCCATGAGAACGGTCGTGGGAAGACACGGAAAATACAATTGCTAACGTGATCCATTGTCGCGGGTCTCTAGGATGTGAGTTGATTTAACGCCCTGCCATATATTATGTAGGACGTTGTGTTTGTGCCCCGAGGCCAATTGCTGACGGAACCTTTGCTTGTCCAATTCAGGCCATTCTGGGTATGTCTTTCTGAAATTCCATTAGTCCCGCCCCGTCCCGTCAATGGGCCCCAAGTCTCTCTGCGCGTTTAGAATGTCTATCTAATACCTACTTGCTATATAGGTATTACCGAAGCCTTCAAGGCCGATAGCTTCGAGAAGAAGATCAACCTCGGTATGTCTATCCGTCGAATGCGCCCCGTTTGTCACCACCCCCCCACTACTCCTCACGCGACTAAACAATCATTTCTTCCTGCTGGACAGGTGTTGGAGCCTACCGCGATGACAAGGGCAAGCCCTATGTCCTGCCATCGGTCCGAACCGCCGAGGACAATGTTATCAAGGCCAAGTTGAACAAGGAGTATGCCGGCATCACTGGTGTCCCCGAGTTCACCAAGGCTGCCGCCGTTCTCGCCTACGGCAAGGACTCCTCCGCCCTCGACCGCCTCGCCATCACCCAATCCATCTCCGGTACCGGCGCTCTGCGCATCGGCGCCGCCTTCCTCCAGCGCTTCTACCCCGGTGACAAGACCATCTACATCCCCAACCCCTCGTGGGCCAACCACAAGGCCGTCTTCAACGACGCCGGCCTCAAGGTTCAGCAGTATCGCTACTACGACAAGAACACCATCGGCCTCGACTTCGAGGGCATGGTCGCCGACATCAAGGCCGCCCCCAAGGGTAGCATCTTCCTATTCCATGCCTGTGCCCACAACCCCACCGGTGTCGATCCCACCCAGGAGCAGTGGAAGGAGATCAGCCAGGTTGTTAAGGAGCAGGGTCACTACGCTTTCTTCGACATGGCGTACCAGGGTTTCGCCAGTGGTGACACCGACAAGGATGCCTTTGCTCTGCGTCACTTTATCGAGCAGGGCCACGATGTCTGCCTTGCCCAGAGTTTCGCCAAGAACATGGTAAGTCATGCGCCGTTTCTTTCCTCACATTTCATTTCTTCCATTTCTATGGCGTAACATGGCTAAACGATATCGGTACCTAGGGTCTCTACGGTGAGCGTGTGGGCGCCTTCTCGATCGTCGGCGCCTCGGCGGAGGAGAAGAAGCGTCTTGACTCGCAGATCAAGATCCTCGTGCGTCCCCTGTACTCGAACCCCCCGATCCACGGTGCCCGTGTGGCCTCGGAGATCCTCAACACCCCGGCTCTGTACCAGCAATGGCTAGGTGAGGTCAAGGAGATGGCCGACCGCATCATCACCATGCGCGCCCTGCTAAAGAACAACCTCGAGAAGCTGGGCAGCAGCCACGACTGGAGCCACATCACCTCGCAGATCGGTATGTTCGCCTACACCGGCCTCGACGCCGCAAGCATGGAGAAACTGGCCAAGGAGCACAGCGTCTACGCCACCAAGGACGGTCGTATCAGCGTAGCTGGTATCACGAGTGACAACGTCGGCCGTCTTGCCGAGGCCATCTACAAGGTCAAGGGTTAAGAGAAGCAGATACAATCTGTTGTCAAAAGTAAAACACACAAAACAAACATCTGTACGATTTCACGGGACTATGGAGGCACTGTCTTTTTTTTCTTCATTGTCATATGAGGAAGGAAAAAAGTATCATATGGGCGGACTGACTAAACCATGACGCATTGTCGAAGTTTGGCTTTGGCGTAATGGGTTTACGTGTTGTGGATAATGTGACATGGTAGAAAGGCGCCGTCTACCGGTCTTTTCTACTCTCCATATCTTGCATGTACTTGGATGTTTGTTTTCCTCTCTCTTTCTCTCGGATAGATGGACAGATTGGGGGGAAAAAATCACCCGGTAGATAGATAGACAGCGAATGATACCTCGAACTCCACCTTTCTACTTGAGTGTGCCTTGATGACTGACTGATATCGCATTCCACGATAGGGTATAAGAGAGATAAGTTTTTATTAACCACGGCCTTCCTGAGTACTAAGCTCACCTAGGTTAATTAAGAGATGATGGCTTTTCGGTAGCACGTTGATTACGTGGCGGAACCCGCGCCTCAGGACATTTTCCCGAGGCTGGTAAAATCTCTTCTCTCCCGTCTCCTACATCAACAGTAGGTGCAGACCACGATTAGATGTGGTGCCATTGGGTATTAGGGGCTTTCCCGGGGGAAGAGGACGTGGGGGTTCGCCCACTTGGCGAAGGCGGAAACGATATGCCAGATGATTTCGACAAACAGCGCCCGCATCTTTAGACATCAAATCGATAGCATCTGTTGCTAGCGCCATCCCTGCAGGGCTTTGAGTACACAGACCTATCGTAAGCGATTTAGATCCCCCTGGATTTCCTGCAATCTCGTCTCCATCTCGCGCCAGACGCGCGCCATTTCGCGCATCGTGCGCTCTTTGTTCTCGTCCACGGTGGCCCTTCTCCGCGGCCGGCCGCCGGTTAGCGAATCTCGTCTAGGGACATCGACGCCGTAGTCAGCGAGCTCAACCTCCCGCACGCGCGTGGCGTCCTCGAGTCGGCGACCGGCGTCTTTGAGATGCTGGCGGTAGTGGACCAGTGCGGCCCTCGCTTCGGGCGGGTAGGCGAGATGTCTCGTTTCCCAGAGGAGGGCCTCGGTAGCGATGGCCCAGGATTGCGCGTCTTGATAGGCTTCGGCGGCGCGCAGTTCGGTCGACGTGGCGACGAGGTCATGCTTGGCTTCCAGAGCGCGGATCAGGAGGGTCGAGACTTCGGTGTGTTGGGCGAGATGACGGGTCAGGGAGGCCGTGGCGGTTAGCCTGGCGCGGGAGAGGGCCGTCTTCTCGGCTTCGAGGTCGGAGATGAGGGTGGTTGCTATCGAGGGTAGGGAGGGGATGACGCGGTGAATGTACGAGGCGTTCGTACTCGGGCTGAGTACGCGGGCGAGAGTCTTTGCTTGGGCGGTGAGGCGCGCTGATACGAGGGCCACGAGATCCGGGAATAATGCCGGTAGGGAAGTAAATGGCGGGCTAGTAAGTAGGAGGGAAACGGATGAGGGAGACAGAGTTGAGGCATTGTTGAGGAAGGCCGGGATCAAGAATAGAAGCTCGACGAGGTCAGGAGGTAGCGCCGGTGTCTCGGGTGCTTGTTGTGTTTGGGTCCGAGCTTGTGACCCTTGTAATTGCAGACGAGACTTGGAGCGTCGGTGTTGATATTGTTTTGGCTGTTTTAGCTGCTGCTGTTGCTGTTGTTCTTTGTCCTCTTCCAGCTTGGCTGGTTGTGGTGCTGTCACTTGGCCAGCGGTTGAAATAGCGGTGCGGAGGAGATGGACCCGCGCTGCTTTTAGGCGGTAGGCCTTGAGTTCCTGGTACAATTGGCACAATCTTAGTTAGTGATTCGACTTTGCCAAATCGAATTGGATATGTCTGAAGTGGTACGGGGTGATCGTGAAGGGACGAGGAGAAAAAGGAGAAGTATATTGAAGACACACTTGACGCACGGCATCACGCTGCTTGGCGGACGGGTCGATCTTGGTAGAACCATCTGAGTTGAATATTGAGGTGGTGATGGTATTGTAGAGCTTTTCGAATCGGGGATTGGTTTTCAACATGTTGGCATCTCTAGGTAACATGTTGACCGGGCGGGAATATTATAAAAACCTTAGTTAATTACTTGACTTTTTAGATACTAATAGCTGTATTGGGTGATTGACAAGGCATCATTTGTGTACCTAGATATTGTGGCGTAGAAAAGCGGCTAAGTGGTGGCTGAGTTGAGGGGGGGGCATGAGTTCACTCGCAACCCACCTGGCTGTTGTTGTGTGTGTTGAGCCGAGATGACGTTGAGAGGGGGACAAGCGCCAACGAAGGGGTGATTTCGATAATGGAAAGCAAGCTTTCCAATAAGCCAACGCCGCACATAGGACTTTGCAATAGCTGATGGTACCTGCCTAATCAGGCCGAAAAACCAATTGTTTCAAACTCAAAACCGCCTAGTACCTGGAGGTACATAGCACATAAGTAGGTGCAAGCTACTTTCTACGACTGCCTAGCGTAGAAATCACCTCTGTAGGTACATAGCACATAAGTAGCCAATACATGTTACATAAGGCCTTTACTCCCACCCACATATAAGAATACTCGAGGGCAGGACCATCCGCTGCCGCCAAAGACATGTGTGAAGGTACGTAGTATCTAGGATCTAAAGAGCTTCGACCATCATAGTCCCTTAACACAGTCTTGCTTGTCTACCATGTGTGTATATAAGGGGCGGTCTGCTGTCGGTCAAGCAATCAACCTACTCATATACCCTCCACCTCAACACGACAATTCTTCTTAGAAACAGCCCCAAGCACGCCCTAAGATCGATTTCAAGATCAAGTCTAAACACATTCAAAAGGCTAGCCACTATATCTGCATAACCTTATTAAGTACATTAACTCTCACACAACATGGAATCAAGTCAACTATCACACAACATTCCCAGTCCCACCGAACGACAGCACCGTGTAGACATAGCACCTAAGCTGACAGTTCGAGTCGGCAATGCATCATCTGAAAATGGGGCTACCATCCCCAGCCGCAACGCCAATAATGACGGCGGAGGCTCCGCTGTCATCACGACTCCTACTTACGTGATACGACCCCCGGGCCAGGGCACGAATAGGTATCTATTCAAGGTCGAGAAGAAGGACCAAGCGGCCTGGAAACTGCTTGATATCCCTAAGAGCGGTGACCCACTGTCTGCTGATCAGGGAGCGGAGGGCAATGGACACCAAGCTAGAATTACCGTGCATGGCTCTCCAGTTGCTACTTTTGCAGACCATGGCTGGCTTGGTCCTCGCGGGGTAGGCCGTTCTCGTTGCGCCACCCAAGAGCGTGTTGATAGTCCCGCCCGCGCTCAGATAGGAACTGGCGGGTGCATTCGACTCTGGAACAAGGATGCTACTATCCCTTATGTCATCGCGGATGAAAGCTTTAAGGAAACGGAGCACGCTCGAGTCACTGAAGCCAGTGTAGGAGAAGCCATTGCCGCGTGGAAGGGCATTGGCGTCAAGTTTGAGAAAGTGCCCCGCAAACAGCCCGCTACCTTCCAGGTTCGATATCGTGATCTACCATTGGATGATTGCTCCGATACCTACGCGGAGGCCTTCTTCCCTCAAAATGGACGTGGTGAATTATTCGTGTACAAACTAGCCTTCCAGAAGGCTAATATACAGTACCTAGCCAACATCCTAGCTCATGAGTTCGGACACATCCTGGGCCTACGCCACAACTTTGCTGGAGATATTTGTAAAAAAACTAAGAAGACTAAGGAGTCGGGATCTGTGCGTTGGGGAACGAGGAACAAAAACTCGGTCATGAACTATTTCACGGACCTGAGACAGTACTGCGTCCAGAAACAGGATCTCGAGGAGTTGATGTCGTTGTATGATTTCACTGCGAAACGGTACAAGGGCCTGGAGATCCGCAGGTTCAGCCCGGGCAGCTTCTCATTCTCGCTTGTTAAGTAACGCAGATGCAAGAGGGCAAGTGTAGCGTAGAATCTAGTTTTATAAGGACTTGAGTTACCTCAAGTACCTAAGAGACATTCGGAGTTAATAGATCGAGCTGCTACCTCTATACTTCTACTTCCCAGTGAGCTGTCTTCACTTCGAATACAGCCCCCTCAAGGACGAGTGAGAAGATGGTTGCCGCCAACTGGTGACTGGGATCTAGGGAAGAGGCGTTCCCAGCCAATCGTTTATTTTCCGCGTACAAAACTGATGGCCTACCGAAGGAGCCTCCTGCGGTCACTGGAGCGGAGGGCAATGAGTGTACTGAAACTCGACCAGCGAGAGCCTAGCCAGAATATTGAACGGAAATGAAAGCTTTGGTGGAAAAGGTGAAGTCATAGGTTAGACTAGGGAGCCACCACTAGCCACTTTTCCCATGCCACAATATACTAGTACCTACCACCCGGACAAACTTCCGCCGACCTTCCGCGACAGCTCATTTCCAGCTGCAAAGCAGGTGCCAAGCTAACGACTACCTATCCGCCGTCAGTCAATGCCAAACCTCAGATTGGCCCAAGCCGGAATGACTTGACAACCCGACCGTTCGTCTCCGAGCCGACATAAGAGCCTTAACCGCCTGGCACCTTTCTCGTTGACAGGAAGTTTTGAATTTTCACAAGGGGTAAAAAGGGGGGAAAAACACCCAAGGGGAAAAGAAGAGAAGAAGAAAGAAAAAAAAACGCCATGGCGGTACAACCCGCGATACCGCCATTACGGTGTCTCCGACGAGCAGCCCTGAGACCCTCAGCAGCCCCCACGACCGCCATCCGCGCCCTCAGCACTTCGACACCGCTCTCGCGGCAAACTCCATCGCACCGCACCGTGCCGGCGGACCTGGTGCCCGAGTACCCGTACGGGCGCTTCGAGACGTACAAGCAGCGCAACGAGGGCTTGTACGGGCGCAGCAAGATCCGGTTCGGCAACGTCGTGGCGCCCAAGTACGGCAACAAGTCGCGCACGTCGTGGCTGCCCAACCGCCACACGAAGCGCCTCTGGTCGCCCGCGCTCCACGCCTTCATCCGCACGCGCATGACGGCGAGCGTGCTGCACACCATCGACCGCCTCGGCGGCATCGACGAGTACCTCCTGGGGTCCAAGGCGAAGCGCATAAAGGAGCTCGGCCCCGCCGGCTGGGCCCTGCGGTGGAAGATCATGCAGACCGACGCCGTCAAGGCCCGCTTTGCGCGGGAGCGCGCTGCCCTCGGTCTCCCCCCCAAGGGCGGCCCGGCCGGGGCTCCCGAATTTCCTACCGAGTTGGCTGCTGAAGGCTTGAGTTCTGAGGCCGTGCTCGATGAGGTTGATGCCATGTTGAAGCGGGATGAAGAGTTCGTTATCGGCGACCCTGCTGCCGAGGCTGAGGACACGGCAGCTGTGGAGGGACGTGGAGACGCTGTCCAGCAGATACAAAAGCCTGAATAAACCAACTCCGTCGAAAATCAGAGGATGAGATTATTGAAGTTGTAGTCATGCCTGTAATGACGGCAGGGGGTCACGGAAAACAGGGAGTTAGTCGTCTCCCCTAAATCAAGAGAGGTTAGAAAGCGACGACGCATCACTGTACTATATATACTAGCATGAACTAGAAATGTACAAAAAAATGTATCACGATGCAAAACACCTGTATTATGGTTATCAGACGACTATGTACACGCACAACAGCAGATCATTCGTCTTTATACAATAGAATCTGCCACGATTTTATGCTTCTTTCCCATGCGCCAACTCCTGTATTCATTCCATCTTTATTCATTTTTTTTTTGGGTGAACAATGCCCATACGTACATATCCTTTAAAATCGAAGGTCCCATCCAATCTGGGGACCCAACTTGGGCAACTCGTCCGCCACACTCTGGACGTCCTTGTCGCCACGGCCGCTGAGACAGATGACGAGGTCCTCGTCCTTCTTCATCGTCTTGGCCAGCTTGATGGCGCCGTAGATGCCGTGAGCCGACTCGAGCGCCGGGATGATGCCCTCGAGCTGACTGAGTAGCCGGAAGCCCTGGAATGCGTCGGCGTCCGTGGCCACCATGTACTCGGCGCGCCCGCTATCTTTCCAGGACGATAGCTCGGGCCCAACACCAGGATAATCGAGACCCGCTGATACCGAATGTGTGTCAGTGATCTGGCCATGCTCGTTCTGAAGAACGTAGGTCCGAACACCGTGTAAGACGCCCTTGGAACCAGCCGTCAGGGTCGCTGAGTGGCGGGCGGTCTCAACACCATCGCCACCGGCTTCGACACCTAGTAATTTGACGATGGGATCATTCGCGAACGGATAGAACATGCCAACGGCATTGCTGCCACCTCCGACACAAGCGACGACAGCATCAGGAAGCTTCCCACGCTTCTCTAGCATCTGCTGTTTCGTTTCGTTACCGATGACAGACTGGAACGTCCTTACTACGGTAGGGAAGGGGTGGGGGCCAATGGCCGAACCAATGATGTAATGTGTGTCTTCGAGATGTACAACCCAGTATCGCAGGGCTTCATTGACGGCATCCCGAAGCGTCTTACTACCAGCCTCCACAGCGATAACCTTAGCGCCAAGGAGTCGCATGCGGAACACATTGAGTGCCTGTCGTCGTACATCTTCCTAGATGGGTTGTTAGCGATAGGGTCTACTAGGTGTAGAGATGAGCGGATAATGAAGAGGGAGGAAGATAACTCACAGCACCCATGAAGACTGTGCATTCCATGCCAAACTTGGCGCAGACGGTGGCCGTAGCTACACCGTGCTGTCCCGCACCCGTCTCGGCAATGATCTTGGTTTTCCCCAGTCTCCTAGCAATAAGTAGCTGGCCTAGGGCGTTGTTGATCTTGTGGGAGCCGGTATGGTTCAGATCTTCTCTCTTCAACCAGATCTTGGCACCCCCCGCGTATTCGGTCAAACGCTCAGCATACTGTAGATGACCGGGCCGTCCTATCCAAGGGTAGTAAGATCTATATTCTTCCCAAAACTTGGGGTCGTCTTTTAGGGTGTTGAATCCCTCCTCAAATTCTCTAAGGCAGTCCATGAGGGATTCGGGGACGTATTGGCCGCCGAATTCGCCGAATCGGTCCGGTATCTTGCCGTGGAGAGCAGCGAGTTGTGCGACCAGCGCAGCATCATCTTCCTCGGTAATGGTGCCATTCACGGTAACATTTTCACCACTTGGCTCTTTGGCGACACCAATTGCCTCGATTACACCCACTTCTCGCGTGACCTCGGGCTCGCCGGTCCGCCCCGTAACGTAGGCACAGTATTCCTGAGCGGCCTGGGCGTGAGTACCGGCCTCGGCTTTTTGAAGAGTGGTGACGATCTGAGAGCCGATGACGACACCATCGGCGATAGCAGCAACGGATTGGAAGTGCTCACGCGTAGAGACACCGAAGCCAACAGCGGCGGGCTTGTCGCCGCTATACTTCTTCACGCGCTCGAGCAGGTTGGGGAGGTTGGCATTGAGGGTACCCAGGGCACCGGTGACACCCATGCGCGACACGACGTAGATAAAGGAATCGGCCAGGGCGCACAGCAGCTTCATGCGGGCGTCCGAGGTGGCTGGGGCAATCAGAGGGACGTATGACAGGCCCCCACGGCTGCAGAACTTGCGGAAGGAGACGGCCTCCTCGGGAGGCAAGTCGCAGATGATGAAGCCATTGACGCTGGCAGCCTTACAATCGTTTAGCAGAGCCTCCTCGCCGTAGCTGAGCAGAGGATTGTAGTAGCCCATCAGTAGTACAGGGACAGTTAAGCCTTGTGCGCGCGCATCCTTGATCATCTGCAAGGTAGACCCGATGGTGACGCCGTTTTGCAGGGCGACGGTGTTGGCTGTTTGGATCGTGGGACCATCGGCAATTGGATCTGTGAAGGGAACACCCAACTCGATAACATCTAATTTTCTGCCATGTCAGACAGGGTCAATTGGGTCGATCTGGGGGTCATCAGCACGTACCGGCACCACCCTTCTGCATGCCCAGCAATATGGAGGGCATGAGCTCAGGCTTGGGGAAGCCAGCAGTGACATAGGTCACCAGAGCAGCCTATTCTAGTTAGTATCTCCCTAGGTAGAGAGGATCTGTGTATCGTACCCGATTCTCGGCCTTGCACCTCTTGAAAGTCTGCCTTAGATGCTCCATGTCGTCCTAGTTTCCCGGTTACAGTCGCGATTTCAATTAGGTGGTCGGTTGTGGTCAATTGAGGATCAAGGGCAGAGACAGAGAGGATGGAAGAGAACAGAGACTTTTAGAAGAACTAAGTGTGTAGAGGAAATGAACGACTCTTTATAGACACCAAGTGAGTCACATAGAGCTGCAATGGCAGTAAGGGTGGCCGTGGGTGTTGTATAAATTGTGTTAGGGAGGAGGAGGAGGAGGAATGGTGACTGTTTTTCATTAAGAGTCAGGAAAGGAATGCGACTATCGGAGAATGGATTGATTGATGGGCACCCTGGCGCATGGCGCATGGCGGGGGAGGCGGGCAGCATGGAGGGGCACGTTTCGTTTTTCTGATAAATTGCCACGAACCCCACTTCCTACCGACCGATCGACCGGCTGTACTGACGCGCCGTCTGCTCCACTTGACGCCGTAAGTCTTGTCAATTGACGGGGATCACGGGTTTCTAAGTGTTCCAAAGATAATATAGAAATTGATGAGTGATGGATAATTGGCACACCTGTGGAGGTTACGTTATCAAAATAAGGTTTGTACAGACTCAACATGCCATATTGATGGCTCGGATGTTAACTAGGTAACAGCCGCGCCTTTTATACACTACGTCAACTAAGCTCTGGATAATATGAAATATTAGTGAGACAGAGATACGACCTAGGTAAACTGGGCTATAATTATATCAGGTTGATAATAGCCCAGGAGTTAGACAAGCGGTGTGATGAAGAAGCCAACCGAGTAGCATTCCCGACATATACTCGATGAGATAAGACTGAAGGGCTCTAGATAAAACCTACATGTATCGACTGATATAGGCTGTAGATGTAGATGGCACAATGTTTCCGCGTGGGAATGGCTTAAATTAAATGAAATTATGGCCTTGGTTAGAATCGAACCGACCTTTGTGGGTTCTGGACGGAACCATACGCCGGTTCATTTCTTCCCCACAAGGCCAGGCTTTTATAGCTTCCATCTTACTCTGTCGTAAGATTATATTTATTTATACTAAGAGTTCTGTATGAGGTACCTGTCGATTCCCATCATGCTAGGTTTAAAATAGATGTGGAGGGATAGTATAATAGATGGAAAAAGACGACAACTTTCCTGATTAGGAAATCAGCTTAATAAACCAATCAGATACATAGACTAGGGTCCGCCACACGGTCAAGCCGGCTCTTGCCGGATCAGCCTCCCGGGACTTTCTCATGCCTCTAGGGAATCCCAGCTATTCCTCCCGATCCTGGCCCTGTTCCATCCTTACCAATACCACCACAGTTCATTCAATTGCATGATTGATACGTCAACCAACTGTCGCGAGTTTATTTTTATTTCTTTTTTTATTCCTTACGCTACCTAGATACACACCTAGATAAATACACACCTACCTCGTCTAGTTGTACCGGCCACTTGTACTGTTCGGCCTCCAAACCATACCAATTACCGGTCATCCTCAACGCCAGCAGGAATAACCACACCAAAATGGCCACCCGCTTAATACGCCTACCACGCACCCTCGCGCATCTCCGACTCTCAACATCAGTCTCAACCTCATCGCCTACTTCATGGTCGATAACAACAAGACAGACCCAACACCCACACATCCGACACGCCTCAACCTTCCAATCAGGCCCGTCGCCCCCTCGCCTACCCCCCGACGAACAGGCCGAATTCGAGCGTCTGCAGCGCACCGCCAACACGCAAGAAGGCTTCAACGCGACATCATCACCTGATTTCTCTTCTTCCACCACCACAGCCGCCTCCCCCGAGACAAACCCAGCAAACGCGAGTGTAGACGCGGCCCAACCCGTGCCCCTCCGCAAAGGTGCCCCGCCCGAATTCGAAGGCGACGTGAACCCGCGCACCGGCGAGGTGGGCGGGCCCAAGAACGAGCCGCTGCGATGGGGCGCCGGGGGCGACTATAGCTTCAACGGCCGGGTGACGGATTTCTGATTCTCGCGCTCGGGATGGCTTGGTTGGACATTGCTGTCTGTCTGTCTGTCTGTCTATCTCTGTACATACGTAAATGGAGCCTGCGGGGTTAGGTTTCTCGACACAATGTGAGCGAATTGGTAGATAGGGGCGGCGCAGCAAATATACGAGTATCGTTCTATTTCTATGGGGTTTCTATAAAGAATCAAGGACATATACGATACGTGCCACAAATTGGCCCGAGGACAAGGGCAAGAATAGAATGGAAGGGTTCGCGTTGAGGTTGACATCTATATAACAAATATCTAGTATATATATGTAACTCGCTACGTCAGCTCCGTTTCGTTCATGCTTCTACACTCATTCCTATAAATAGGCTGGCTCAAATGCCGCAAGCTACAAGCCTAGCAGGTACTTCGAAAGTGTATATCCGGAATGCCTCGACTAGGCCGACGTGGCCCAACGTATACCTAATCATGACATAGAGACAAACGCTCGCGTTCAAGCAATACGCAATCATATAATTAAACTTGTAATATCTACCTCCTCGCGCTCTAAGCTCATTCACTCCTACCATCCCACAAGCTCATTCTACACATGGATCTATGTATGCACCAGTCATGTATGAGACGGTAAAACCATACAAAGACATCAAACACACAGTACAGTAATTCCACGCTATGCTGCTTCGGGTTTTGAAAAGCCACTATTCTGTCTGCGGAGAGGTATCATAATCAACAAACCAAGCCGAAGTGAAATGGATGACCAAAAAAACGAAAAACAATCATTGGCGCCAACCACCTCCGTCTAGATATCCGATTCGAGCCATAGTCACATCTTCATCGGTTCAGTGATATGGTAGTCATGTACAGAAATGAACAAGACAATGGTTCGACCCCCAATTCCATTGACAGCCATCTTTGTCCTAAACAGACGAGCCGGGCTGTCTCGACTCCGTTTTCTCCCCAGGCACTCTGGCGACTGGCTCCTCTACTTTGAGCACGCCATTCTCGCCCTGGGTCCCGTTCTCTATAACCGCTCCATTGACATCGCCGGGAGTCTTCGTACTCGCCATCGGCACTGTCTCGGCCGATGGCATAGGGATAGGCGCATCTACGGGACGGTTCTCTTTATTGCCCTCTGCGTTACGGCGCCTCAGCTGTCCACCCTTGGTCGTGCCTTGGTCTCTTGCCATTGCCTTGCCAGGCACTTCTATCTCTCCTATTTCTATAACCTGGCTGCGGTTCACTTCACTCATGGCCTTTCGAATCCGTTCTCTGCGTGCTTTGCCACGTAGTCGGCTCTGTGGTGCAGCGCCGTCCACCCAACGCACACTCGATATCATGAAGCTAAGACCGTCATGAATCGATTTTCGGCCATTGTAGGTCCCACCGAACTCTCGGCTCTGTATACCGTATCGTGTAGAGCTGGCGTACTTCTCGAGGGGCGGGAGAATGAGCAGCGTCACGTGTAGGTCGCGATCCGCAGGGATATGGATCGGACCGGATGCTGGGACTGAATTCAACACTTCCAAGTGTTGCTCGGCCGGTAGGATGCGCTGCTTTGACTTAGACACTGGCTTCTGAAGCTCGAGCAAATCTACGTCTACGTCGTCTGGCCATTCCCCGCGAATCCAACCAGCATGGATGCATGCTGCGACCACGTCCGAGTCGTCTGTATAGACATCCGTGCCCCACACCGCTCGACGAGCCGTAATCTCTTCCCGAGCTGACGGGGTCAGGTGAACGCGTGATATCTTGACGGTGAGAGACGAGTTCTCATTGTCTTTGATCATCTCCATAGGTAGAGGCCGAGGAGTAGTCGAGTAACCAAATCTGCCGTGTGAGGACTCCAATTTGGCGGGTTTCAACAAGACACTATACACAACATCGCCTAGATGTTTGCGGGGGCGGTCGGCAACACTATCAAGGACAACCTGGGATGAAACCTTCTGCTTTGGCTTCGGAATAATGGTGGTGCCAGGGGCGGGCTGTTTGGCGGAAGAGTTGGGAGTTGATCTAGGTGGCTGGTGGTGATGGTGCGTGAAAGAGTAATCGCGGCCGGCAGGTGATGGTATCGGGGTCGTCGACTTCAAGTTTTTGAGCGGGGCACCCACACCTTGCAATGGCGAAGAAGTTCGTTCAGGTGCGTGGTGATGGTGGTGATGGTGACTAATGGCCACTAGATTAGTAAATTGGAGCGTACCTTTTTTCAAAGGGGGAGTGGTCAGACATACTGATGATGGTGATGGTGAGCATGCGTCTTGGCACGCTTCGTCCTACCAATAGGGGTCACTCGACCGTTACTATCATCATCGGCTTTTACATCTTCATCCTTAGGCTTCCCGCGTTTCCTCCGCGGTTTTGTGGTAGCCTCGCTAGTCGGTTCTGGGTGGGGGGGCTCAACGTCGTCGCGCCGAAGATTGGGGTTCGAAAAGGGGATTTGGGCCCCGGATGGTCCCGGGCTGGAGACACCGATACCGCTTACACCGGTTCCTATACCGGAGAACATACGGCCGAACTCGTGCTTGATCCCGGGTTCCCCTGCAGGTCCTTGCAACATGGGTTGGGCTCCTTGAACTGCCTGTGGCAATGGTGATACTCGCCCCTTGCGATTAATGTCCTGTGGTCCCAATAATGCCCTCTGCGGTCCTGGATGAGAAGGGCCGTCATCGATAGGCCGAGGTCGCCCGACTTCAAAGGTGGTAGCGCCTGGGCCACCATTGTACGCAACCGAGGGAGGAGGTGGTCCTTCTTCTCCCGGCCGACTTCCTAGCGGAGCCCCACGTTGCTGCTGCTGCTGCTGCTGCTGGTGCTGGGCATGCAACGGGGCGAATCGGAGTCTATCCGGTGATTCGAACGGGTGGCCTGGTGGAGGGGGGCCAGGCTGACTAGCAGGGTTACCGTGGTGCAGCGGTTGGCTGGTAGGTGTGAAACGTTCGGGTGGCGGTTGGTGTGCGTAAGCAGGATGGTTACCGTATGGGGGTGCAGTCGTCGCAGGGAACTCGCCTGGGCGATGTCCCGGATAAGGCTGGCCATACGCATCCCTCGGGGGTTGGTCGTACCCGGGTCGTTGTGGCCAGGCATGTGGATCACGAGGGTCGGGTCGGCCATAATGTGGCGGCGGTTGCCGGGGCGGGGGTTGAGTCCCGTGCTCTCCGGGATGCTGCCCAGGTGGGCGTGTTGGGTCTGATGATGTTCGTTCCCGTTGTACACGCTGTAACTCCATCTCCCGCTCCCTCTCTCTCTCTCTCTCTCTTTCGCGATCTCGTTCAATACGTTGTCTCTCTAACATGATTGGCCGTTGTTGCTCCTCGTACATTAAACGTTCTCGTTCTCGTTCTCGCTCTCGCTCTCGCTCTCGTTCCCGCTCCCGCTCCCGCTCTCTAAATTCTGCCTCCCTATTCATATGCTCTCTATACTCTCGATCTCGCTCAGCCGCTAGGCGATGCTGTTGTTCCTCGTAGGGTACAGGACGGGGTGGTCCCCGCTCAGGATTGTACTCAACAACCCCCGGACGCCCTTCTTCGCGCGGCGCATACATAGCCTCGCCATGTGGAGGCGGTGGGCCCCGGCCCATATCTGCGGGTCTCGGAGGCATGCCATGGTACGACCGTGGCTGGCTACTGGGTCGAGGAGGCACGCTGGCAGCGCTGACACGGCCCGCAGGTTCCCTCCTGTTGTCATCAGCGGATGGCATGGGCGGGGGTCTTTGCTGGTAGGCCTGAGGCGTGCTATACCTGGATAATTCGGGAGTACCATAAACGGCCCGAGGTGGAGACCCAGCGACACTCCCTCTGTGATCACGCCCATCAAACGGAGGCCGCACCGGGTCGGGCGTCTGTGGTCGACGCTGGTGGAACGAACCGTATTCTGTAGCGTTTTGTATGCGTGGTGATGCATGAACAGAACTAGCGTATGCGGGACCTGAGACAGCAGAAGTGGTAGCGGGAGGTGGATAGGGCGGTGCATGGCCAGGTGTAGGCTCGCGAGGCGCAGGCGGAGGGCCGCCGAGCATAGAAGAGATAGACATACTCCCACCGGTATTGGCTGTCCTGGCTATGGAGTTGAGCGCAGGTAGTTCTCGTCCCGAGGGAAAAGCACTAGGAGGGCCGAGATTTACGGGTGGAGGGCGGGGAGCAGGGGGGCCACCGTAGGGCCCCATCTGGTGTGGTGGAGGTTGTTGCTGTTGTTGTGGCTGCTGCTGCTGGAGGGGCGGGTGTTGGGGGTGCTGCTGGGGAGGAGAGGGCGGTGGCATAGCACGATGAATAGGCGCATTATTGATAGACGACGAGCTCTGGTGACGCGTATGGGCCTGGGCGGGATGGGAGGTGGGCTCGGGGGCGTAAGGAGGCGGCGGTCTCGACTGAGAATGGGAGGCGTAGAATGGGTTCGCATCGGAGGGACGTCGCTGGTGGTGCTCGGCGTATGCGGAAGCAGGACTCGTGGTAGCGGGAGCAGGACGCGGAGGATAGGATGAGGACGAAGAAGCGGTTGTCGGTCCTGAGGAGGCTGGAGCGGGCGCAAAGGGCGAGCGAGCGAAGGACGGCGATGCCGCATTGTTACGGGCAAAGGGGTTCTGCGGCGGTTGTCTCGAGTCCATGGTGAATATTTTGTAGGTTTGCACGTAAGTATTTGCTGAGCGCGATCTCTTTTCCTATTACCCAATATTCTCCCATACGAAACGGACGCATGTAGCCGCTCGCACAGTCACAAAAGGGAATTCGGGCTCTCGAGATAGGTGTCGTGTCGAGTCGAGTCGTACCGTATCGTCTCGATTCGATATCAAGAGGCGCACAAACGTATGGATAGGAGAACACAAGGCAAGTCGTTATTACTATCACACACAGAGCTTTGCATATCGAAGGGGCCCCAGAGGACAGCAGGTTGATGACGGCGATGGTATTGGCGAGGATCGTGGTAGGAGGCGCTCGATTCTTTTATTGTCTCGTAATGGTGTAACGTGCCGCGTGGGCGAAGGGATAGGAAGGATAGATCGGATGCTCACTATATGCTCGGCTCGAAGATGGAGGCGAGACACAAGGCCGGGTTCAATACATCAACATGACACAGGCGTAAAGTCGAGGTAGCTACATCAACTCGCAATCTTCAGGCTTCAGTCTTCAGCCCTCGATCCTCAATCCTCAGCTCTCGGATCTCGGCTCTCGACTCATCCGGGAGGAACAGCGCAAACGGGACAGGCGAAGAGACGAAGGGACGAAACGAGAACAGCAGAATCAGAGTTTGGGCGTCACTGTCCAGACGATAAAAGGCGGAGCTTTGACTGGGCCAGGTGTGGACAGAAGTGTGGACACTAGGTTTGCGAAAGTGGACTGTCAGTACCTAGTGTCTGTAGGGGGTGGTGGACGGACATGTGGATATCACATACGGCCTGCGCGCTACACACACACACTATAGTCGGCACTCTACGAGTAACAGGAAGTCAGAGGAAGTCAGTGAGGGAGTCGGTATGAAATGCATGTGTGGCCGTACCAGACTCGGGTGCGTACTATGGATGTATGTAGGGTTGTATCGGGTGTGTCTGTGTGCGGACGAGTGTGGTAGTATAGAATGATGATGGAGATGGGGGATGTCAAGGTGGTATATGGATCAATGATGATTTATTTTTCTCGGGTCAGAAGCTCGGGTACAGCTCGGAGGCAGGGCAGCGGTACACTACCTGAGTCGAGGTAGCGGTACATAATCTGCCGCTCTATACAGTACCGACGTAGGTACCTGCATCATAGGATCATACCAAAGGTGCTTAAAGGTGCTTAGAGCTGCTTAAAGATGGTGGCTATCTAGGTAGCCAAGTAGATATACCGTCAAGCAGGGATCATATAGGTACACAAGCTAGGGAGATACACACATACCCCAAGGTTCAATACCGCCCCAACATCGAGGAGGTACCTACAGCACCCTACGGCAACACTACAGCAACACAGCAACACCACCTCCCACCTCACTTACATAGCACATACATACCTAGGCACATAGTAGTGTGTAGTACATTGTACAGACTTACAGGGTTGTAGCGGTGGCAGCGAGCAGAAGTTTCACAGCTTCCTACACTAGCCTTCCCTTCCTGCACTCTGGTGCAGTCTGGTGCAGTACTTCCCTGTTACGCACGTCTCCACTCATATGCCACCATCCCTGTCTGAAGTTATACTTGTACACTAGCTACTATATAAGTACTGTACCTCTCTCTCTGACACCTATGCCCTTACAGGTATTTTCTCCACAAGGAATAAGAACGCGCTAGTCCTAAGGTGGCTTGGATCTCGATAGCTCTCATCAACATTATGCTAACCGATATTGACTAGGTACCTACCTAAGACACGGGAAGGTTCACAATAGACAGGTACCTCCCTCTAGTGTAGTTTGCTATAGATATGTAGTCCAGGTACTACCTTACAGGATATTACTAGTGTGCCTAGTCTAGGTACCTACACTACAATTCAATGCACTAACACATGCACACAACAAGCATCAGGTGCCAAGGGTACCTGGACCAGTATAAATACTTGGCTGATAGATGTTGGGGACTTTGAGCAGGGATTTTGGTGCTTGGCCCTTTTCACTTTCTACAGAGTACATGCCTCTACACTGCTAGGTTGGTATACTCCCAAGTCCCTGCCCCTTGAAGTCTCATTCTTGATAGAAGGAAAATAGATTTTTAAAAAATTAAATAAAAGGGCAATAAAAAGAAATCTGTAACAAGGCACACAATTATAGATACTTCTGTTATGTAGGTCTAATAGTAAAAAGTATACACCAACCTTCCCACAATCATTGCTCTCATACAGCTACACTCGATACCGACTTTTATAGCATCTGTTGGTATTAATTATACTTACCATTGTATGGGATGTGATGATAGCGTGAGGCCGCATGAGTATCGAGGCTAATATTGCCCTCAATGCCCAACGGCAAATCAGTCAATCCACATCCATCAAGTCAATCGTCCATCACCCTCGGACCTCCAAAAAAACTCAACTTTAATATGTAGCCGCCTTCCCATCCGACAGATTGGATGCCTGCGTACTCCAACGACCATCATCTGTGTTCCGAACTACACAAATCATTGTCAATCCCGGCGCATCATCATTAATATCCTCGTCGTGGTAATCGTCGTTGTCGCTGCCGTTGTCGTTGTCGCGACGGTCGAATTCCGGCCAGGTACCCAGTTTTAGGCCTAGCGATGCAGTCATGGCGGCTTCAACAAATGCAAAAGAACCCCAGGTCACCCCGGCCCGGAACAAGCCAGGTATGGGGGGATTGAAGTATTGAAAAAAAGCCTCCTTTAGATCTCTGTCATCCATTACTACACTACAGTACCAGTGGCAGTACCTCCGGCGTACATTACTACCTACTGTAATGAGTGAGAGCTCTCCATACCCGCTTAGTTGGGTAGGATTGGCGACAGGGACTTCCGAATTTATAACGCCTGTCCGAGTGCCTGCCTTCCATCAATTGACTGGTATCAATTCGACACACATCCGTCAAAGTACCGTACATGACTCCTACGACGACTACTACATCGATCATATGCAAGACACCATAGTTGTATGTAAGAATAAGTATGAGCGGCCGATGCGAGCGGCGGCCAGCCGAGGGGCTGAATCATATCGACGATGAGTGTACTCCCAACGACGCAGCTCACTCGTGTCTCGCCTTGTGTTCTTGTATCTTTGCGTCCTTGTGCTCCTGTATCATGTCTCGGTCAATACACATCTCATCGCTGCCCAAGGCCCCAAACCATCGACGGCGATTGCTACTCCAGTCAGCCCGTATCTTGGTGGCTGCTCGCATGACCGGCTTCAGGCTGCGGAGAGGCACTAGAAATAAATATATATGACAGGAGTCTGCGAGCAATCCCGCCGAATCGACAGGACAGGAGCGGACGACAAATGCATGTACACGTCCCTGTGGGCTCCCATGCAAGTCTAACGCTGCTGCTACGGACGGGTCGGCCTGCATTGCCGTCGTCATGTGCACCAGTCAGTGGCAGCAAGCAGCAAGCAGCATGCGACCAGCGATAAAACTCAAGTGAGGAGAAGTCGAGGCATATACGATGAGCCTATCTTAGAAATTATATCTCCCCATAGACGAAAAGAGCTTCTTGAGAGAGAAAAGACGCTCCAAAACCTCCCCGCACGGTTGTAGCCTGAGGGGATATAAGTGCTGGGCGAAATACCTGTATGATGGCCGAGCCTTATACCGTAGTAGATTATTGATTACCTAGGTACCTCCACTACGTACTTTAGCATAACGAGGCCTCATTCAGGAACGGCAATACAAACGCCACATACATGGATTATCCTAGACAATAATCTGATCTCCCCTCCCCATCACGTGTAAGGGCGTATACTACACCATACACAGCAGAAACATGATGCATATACATAGTACAATCAAGTAGGCAGGTTGGCTTGCGCCAGGTTGTCTTGATTCACAACCACACGGAAAATAAAAGTACTTGTGGCGGGGTGATCTGGTATACTAACCCAAGATGCGTGCATATCAGGTTAGCTTAGGGTATTGTCATCCCCTCTCCGAGATACGAGCGACACCTTCGTCACACATTTATTCAGTACGCTTACAAACAGATCAGACGCTGATTAAGACGAGAGAGACGAAGATTGCATTATTATTACTTTGTGGAGCACTACGCTTCTATAGCTACATTAAGACATACCACAAAGGGAGCACAAAACAAACGAACTATTACAATCTACACTAGATAATAGTAGGTGCGCTACACTAGTGCACCTATTGATATGACGAGGTGGGGGATGAGGGGGGCCGCAGAAGAGAGGTCTGTCTCATGCAGCTTCATGCAGGGATCCAGATGTATACCATGTACAACTGGCATGCGAACCCCTGTTCTCGAGATGCCAACGCCAACACACCAATCTACGATGAACATGACCAACGTAGGTGGCTAGGAGAAAACGCATTTTGAAACAGCCTGTTACTATTGGGTCTCTCCGCCGAATAGCCACCCCGACTCCGAGGTAGGTAGGCAGGGAGTGTAGTGTGTATAGTGTGTAATAGTAGTGTATATATGAGCTGAGCCATCATCATTCTCCTCCTCATCCCTCCTCCAAATACCGCCTACTCCGTACCTTTGATTGGATGGCAATTCTCGTTGATAGTCTCCCCCATCGTCACCTGCATGTCACTGACCGACTTTTCGCCCTCAAGGTTCTTACCTAGGCTCTTGAAATTTTTCATTTTTTTTTTCCCTGGGCTCTCGCGCTGGATTACCTACTGCCTAGCTTAGAATGATGCAGTCATCAAAACGCCATGAGACTAAAAAAAATTCTTTGCGCAAACGCCTACCCCGGTCC
The DNA here is from genome assembly GCA_037356035.1 of Xylaria sp. Z50. Classification (NCBI taxonomy): domain Eukaryota; kingdom Fungi; phylum Ascomycota; class Sordariomycetes; order Xylariales; family Xylariaceae; genus Xylaria; species Xylaria sp. Z50. The sequence goes on from JBAWJU010000134.1 coordinate 27,705, forward strand.
GTGGGCATGGATCGCAGCCCCTCGGTAAATAAGAGTGGGAGATGCTACTCTAACTGCCCTCTATATTCTATTTTAATAATCTTACCCGCGCGCGTCCTGTTTTCTAGATTTCCTGCCTCTCCGCATTGTCCATCCAGGTAGTGCGTAGTACACATATATAGCGTACATACATCTGATACCCTACCCTACCCTACTCTAACATCCTTACCACTTCTTGTGCGACAGTGACACAGCAGGGGAGGGGGGAGTGGAGGAGGATGGGGGGGCGACCTGGCCTGGCCTGGCCCGAGCTGACCTGACCTTCACGGGTATATAAGCGTATAGATGTATAGATAGCATATGGGGATGACCGCCTTCGAGACACGTTCGCCCGCGTTATACTACCGTGTTAAGACGGACTCGCACGAATGCGCCTCCTATTGGCCCCCAACACCAACCCGTATAGGTAGGTAACCAATTACCTTGTCATTTCCATTTCCCGTGAGTTGTCCTCGGCATATAAGTGTTTATCATCAAAAAAGATGTCTCGAGAACACATTAGTTTTTGTTGTCATTTGTGAAGCTTGATGAGATTAAAGTTGCGCCCGTTTTGCCGAGAGCGATTGCACCTCATAGCTTCTGTCTGAACGTCATCGGGCTTATATTTCACCTTCCAATTCTTACAAATATGTGTCATGGTAGACTATTATGTCTTGCCTATTATATTTCACTCATCTATCAATACATAGAGTATGGTTTAGAGAGTATATACTAGCACAACTGTACCTCTTCTACATCATATATATCATGGAGAGGAAGAAGAACTATAATTTAACTCGCCTTTAAGGGGGGCCATGATTATACTATTTAGTTCATGACAATATAACTACTGTAAATCAAAGCAAAGAGAAGATAAGCCCTTTAGTCTAAGAATATTTGTGTATTTGTTAAGTTTATGCATAATATTTGCAGCTTATATTCAGGGCTACCGAGAGATGATCTGTGAAGTTGTTCTATTAAACATTCCTCTTAGAAATGTTATCTAGAAAGCTAGTGCACATAAAGGTCCTGTCCTAGAGGATGGCATCTGGAAATGACGTTGTCTTGAAGGGCAATGTCCTCAAAGGACTTCACATTATGTTTATGTGTTACACTGGGAAAACTTAGAAAATACTCAATCATGTTATAAGTTAGGTAACATGAAAAGGCATAAGAGATATTATCTGTGAAATAAAAGCCTTTAAACTATAAACAATGGTCTCTTGACAATGTAACAAATGATATTCTCTATGATAATAGGCATGCTATAAGGAGGTAGGTAGTGATAGGAGTGGGTAACTGGTTATGCCTTTAGATATTCCTATATTTCCTAGTGCTCATATTAGTTAACCCTGTAGGTGCTGGCTGGCTATGCAGGAGGTTATAAGATACAGGAGTTATAGCTAGCAAATGTTGCATGTTTATTCCTTCCTTACCAGCAAGGTGTATTCAAGGCGTGGTAGAGAATAAATAATGTGTTTTGTTTCACATACGTATAACCAGATTCACCTCAAGCAAACATGGTAGGTATTAGCTCTAATTGAATGTAGATACTTATGTGTCTACCTCCTCTTCGCACCTAAGTCATGATGTATTTAAGTACCTGCGGCTTCGTATATGGCCTAGTATTGTAGCAATGCACCTACCTCACTAGATTCACTACCCGCCTCAAGTCTCCATCAAGTCGGTTAGTACTTTCCCAGATACTCTACATCTACAGGCAGGTGCATACCATTTATCTGCCATCACTCGGGGAGACCTCTCTAGGTACTTGTTGGGACCTCTTGGATCCTCCCACAGCTCCCTCCCAGCGTCTCCCTATCTCTCTCTCTACCTTTACCTCTCTACCCTCCTTTCTGCCTCCTCCTCCAACGCTTTGTTTTCGACAACACCAGTGCCGCCGCTACCATAGCATATGCCATATCGGCTATTCTTGACGCTGAGGATTTTAACGAAGGTCCCTCTTTAACCTATCTTCATCTTTCCTAAGGTCCTGCCCTTAGCCGTCATATGCCCATGTTGTTGTCTCATGTTCAACTCAAAAAGCAATGTCATATCCACAGACTCGGAGTCAGGCTCAGGCTGCAACTCAGGCTTCGATCCCCGAGCCACCACCCGGTGCACTATCAAATGCACCCATCAATATACCCGTCCGAAGAGGCATGCCCTTTAAAAAGATGTATATGTTGAGGGAGGACGTCGGCAAGGCTATGACTAGGCTCGCCCAAGCTAAAACACTTGTCGCCAATTCCCAGAAAACTCCCGGTTACTCACTAGAGAGAATGGAACAGCTTAGATCAGACGTGAGATTCAGGTCTGCCGAGCTTGTATCTCTACAGAAGAGGCTTGAACCCTTGGAGGCCAACTTCCAGAAATTCCACGCCCAGGGGAAAGCACGACAGAAAGATACGAGCCGAAATAACATTACCCCTGAGGAGCCTCACCCGCCCACGAAAAAAAGGAACAAGGTAGATGCCAGGTATGTCTACTCGTACATATTCTTTGCCATTCCACTGTGCTTGCTAACCTGACGTATAGCTATCGCAATAGCAAAAAGTCACCCCCTCTCGAGCAAGTCTCTGTTGTCCTGGAACCTATGATGAACACTGCCACACTTGAAGTCGTTCTACCTCTGGGAGGATGCACCCTCACTGCTGACGAGTGTCAATATGATCACATCGAAAGGCTGCGTCGCCAGTATGCCCGTCCGTTCGAGCTTTTCTGCGAGGAGATGGACGCCATTAGCGATAGTTGTCTGACTGGGATATGTCTGGCAATGCCCGAGATGCCCTGGTCCATTGCTGTGTCGAGGCTGGCATTTCTCACCAAGTCCGTGCTAGATCTCCACGATGGTCTTACCGCACCATCTGACGTCCGATATCTTTCCACTGGTACTACTGTTGGCTGCCAGCACCATATGCGCTACATCAGATTGGCGGAACTGATGGTTATTCAAGACTGGAGAGATTTTATGAGATGGGCTCATCACCAGAGTCACATCTTCAATCTATGTGGGCAGAGAAGCTGCATAAAACTGAAGCATATGTGTCTAGAGCCTATCGACTGCCTTTCAAGTCGCACTAAGTGTCGAGCCAAGTCAGATGAACTTATTCATAGTGGCCACAGCCAATCAACCAGTCAGACTCTCTCATCGACGGCCATAGAATGTGGCTCGCCTGGCTGCTGGCCTCCTTGCCTCCCATCGCACCGAGCCTCCAACATTTTGCATTCTGTGGCCATTGAATATGCCGCGTTCAATCAAGTTTCCTTTGGGTCTCTGACGAGTACTGTGAAGAAGGAACTATACACACCAATCACCGAGCATCAGCTCGGCAAACTGGTGAGCAATGAGAATATTGGGCTCGTATTCCCTTTCCGAGTATCCTATGGCCATATATTTGTGAATAAGCGGGAGGGAGATCTCATTGTCGACGTGGATACGTTGTTGCCAATCCCTGCCACGTACACATCGGAGGAAATGCAACGTATTCTTCAGGGGCTGCCTAGCTGGACTGAAATCTCTTTTAATGGTCTGATGAATTCCATATTTTGGTATGGAAGGCGACGCATTGCTCCATCTATTTCCGTGTGCGACAACAATTCAAACTCGAGCGCTCACTTTGCCTGTGGATCTCCGCGATACGAGTGCCCATTTTGTAATGGATTCGATAACTATTTTAATCCTCAGGAGTCTCCCGTTGAGATGCCTGCAGATTTTGATAATTTCGTGGGAGCCCTTCGACACATGGTGCTTGCTCACGCTCGAGTGCCTATTATCCGCAAGTTCAGGTTTCTTTACGAAGAAACCCAAGAGTGTCCCACCATCTGTGATGCGTGGAAGTTAATCACACGGGAAGAGTACGACGCCTCAATGGCCAGTCTCGCGAAGGGAGAAATTCCCCAAGCGATTGCTGATCTCTGTGGGTACGCGAATTTAGCAGGTCGCGTGCCCACAGAAGTCAGCCATGACATGGCCGTTGAAGCTGAAGCAGGAAAGGGGATCAAAAGTGAACAGAAATATACAAGCACGTTGTGTTACCGCTGAGAGTTATATTGCTAACATACCCGAGGCGGTGTCTTAACAATTGATTGCTTTGTTAGTTACTAGAGTTGGTTGTTTTCTTTAATGTTAGACTACGTTTGTCTGTCATGCCCTGACTTTTCATCATATGTGATGTTAAGATCACTTAGTGTGCATATACCTATGCATGATAGATAGGGTTAAAAAAACGAATAATGTAAGCTTAATTAATACCACGTTGAAGTGAGGGGTGATTATTAGTTGCAAGGCAGTGGGTTGCAGGAATGTGATATTGGCAGACAAATATTACCGTTAGAGGCAGACAGTCGCAGGCAAAAACAGGTCTTATATAGTCCCCCCCCTAGTAATGTTTCAACCCAGGTCCTAAATCCAACAATTATAGTATTTGGTGGGTTAGCTCCTGGCTCGGTCATTAATGGATCGTCCCTTATCCTTTCCTGTTCTGCCTGCCCCCATCGCAAAAGCATATCTCTCTCACTTCTATTAATATTAGCCTCGTAAATATTATACCGAGTGACAACGAGTTGGCGCCTGAAAATCCGATTCCTTATCTTCTCCCAGAAATTAGCAATAGTATGAGATATTAAAGGATGCCATATTCGGTCTCCATTGTCTACCCTCTCATATCCTATACCCTTAAAAACTCGACACATCTCGAAGTGGTTTGCTAATAAATGCTCGCGCAGAAACCTTACGGTTAAGTGCATCTTTTCCTCTGCCATACCGTCCCCAAGTGTAAGCTGATTAACACTCATGCTATAGATCTCATTATTTCGCCAGAAATGGATACGTGGTGATCGACGCCAGGTGCTAGCTAACGAATAAAACCAGGGGGAACCAAACGAGTCGGATATCGTTAAACTTTCTGTGCTTTATTAGTTATAAACCTGCCGAATATAAACAATAACATAAATTCTTACCTGACAGAACCCAAGTGAGGTTCCCATCCGTCGGGTACCAGAATGCCGTTTTGTCAATCTTTAAAAAACGCTCTAGCCTTGATATAACCCATGCAAGAGGAAAATACGCTAGAACATCCGTCTTATTACCACCACCAATGTCTCCATGGTAGCCGGGGAACCAACACTGCTCCAGGTTGCTGTTCTGCCCCCCCTCGCCACCTGCTACCATTTGCGGCATCTTTAACACAATGGGAGGGAAAGAGAAGCGGCGCTCAAATAAAGACAATGCCTGGAAAGCATTTTCGATTCTAGGATGGAGATCCGAATCCACAAAAGCAAGTCGGGTAGGGCGGGTCCTGCCGATGAGCGATGTCCCAGGAAAGCCGATCGAACTCACGGTGTCCCATAATGCACAGGCTTGAATTGGAGGCATCCGTACCTCCTTAGTCTTGACCCCTAAGGTTTCACCTCTTCCGGTGTTGCGTCCCCCTGGGTTCTCTTCCATTGGGATTTCTCCCCCTGTATTGTTGCTTCCCTCTGCGTTCTCTGTTTCTTGATCACCCTCAGACGAGTTCTTCCAGTTTTGGAACACTTTGGGGAATCGGTGCAGATTATTTTTTTAGGAAGAAGTCCTTTCTTAAGGATGAGATCCGCAAGACACCTTACGGCGAAAGCGCCTCGCGAGAAGCCAATCAAAATAATGTTGTCCCCATCGATGTAATTGTGGCAGAGGAACGTGTACCCCTTCATAATTTGACTATCAAGCCCTGTATATATAAATATTTGTATTAACTGTCTTTATGTCTTCAAATTCAATATCCTTTAAGGTCAGATCAGGGGTTATACTTACCAATGCCTATGCCTTGATTCCATTCGTTTCTAGGGTTATTCTCATCAGTGCCTATGCCTGGAAGATATGACACTATTTGGCGAATATTCTCATCGTCACAAGGACAAATCGCCCGCGAAATTCGTGAGACATTAGTCAGAGGGCTTATTGCTTCGCCTAAGTATTCCGAGTTCGATGTACCGTCACAGCACACCACTAATTTTGCGTTTGGCGCCATCCTTTCTAGTCTAGTATGTAGTAAAGCTAGGCATGGATGTTTCGACCCCAACATATGCCATGTTTAAGGAGTGCATTATATAGTTTTTATGTTGCCGGGCACATCTATATGGCCATAGTTGACCTGGCCTTCTGTTTTCTTCCCCCCCCCCCCGAGAGTAAACGAATTTCTTTAGTTACTGTCACGACTCTAGCTTCGTAGGTCACGGGTAACAGAGATTGCGGCGTACCCGAGCCAACCCTTTCAGTAATCGGTATATAGACCTACATAATTGTGGCGTACCATCCCACCATATAGAGGCGGCAACGGCTTAACTCTGTTATCTATAATACTCAGGAGGAAAGAGGTTGCGATTAGTTCCTACGATAGTTCGAGCGCCTGTTCTGCTGTGTCACAACTTTTGAATATTTATTTGACACGTTGTGATATGTGGTTGGAAATTTTAGTAATGTGAGGTTTAAAGCCGATGCCTGTTCTGCTGTGTGTATCGGTAAGGGGCATCCGGCATGCCGGATGGCCACGGAGCCTCCGAAGGGGGGTGTCAGACGCTATAGTCTTTGATACACTTGTCCAACCAATGCAGCCGTAAGGCTATTCCCATGGCCTCCTTTTTTTCTATTCGAAAGGCATAAACAGCGAAATCCCTGTACGAATACAGAATTTATCATTTAAAGAAAAACAGGGCGTCGGCATAGGTCTGCCGCATAACCGTAATTCTTTTCCCGCCTTTTCTCTTTCGTATTCCTATATGTATATCCAGCCCGTGGTGTGTCGGACGCAGCAACAGGTCCACCGGGCTTCCGCGAGGGGCGTTAGCCGATGCCTCGTATAGTCTCGTCGCCGACTCGCTAGTTAGAGTAGAGAGATAGCGCCAAAGGCTATATGTAGTTAATTCGGTTGGCCAAGGTAGGGCTTGGTAGAAGATAGGGTTATGCAGCTTGCGTTATGCTACGCAACGAATGGAACGCTAGCTGTCCTATAGGACTTCCTTGTATAATGGTGTAACAAGGGCTTTTGAGATGGCTTGTAATGTGTATACGAATTACGATAATTCTACTAGGGTCCAGAGATTCCTATGACCATTCGGAATAGCTGTGTCTCGGATCGAGGTAAGGGATGTCGGATCGAGGTGAGTAACGAAGTGAGGCTGAATTCCAACACCGAGACATCATATGATTCTAGAGATCATGGTGTTCATCCATGTGACAAGAGGCTTCGTATAGGCGCAGCAAGATGGCGCGCGAAGACATTAATGGAAGCCATGTTGAAGGCTCGTTGGCTTTTTGGGTCAAAAGCGAGGTATTCAGGGGTTGTTGACAGAATACCTGGCCTTATATGGTAGGCCAGGCCATTCTAAAATCGAGCCTTGACACACCACACTAATAGTGAGTGCCAAGGAAATTTTTTTCACAAAGGAGAGAGGTGCTTGTTCTGCTGTGTTACACCCTATTTAATCTTTATCTAACACGTTGCGATACGTGATTGGAATTTTTAGTGATGTAGGACTCGAGCTGAGTGGTCGCACAGAAGCCATCCCTGCTTCCGATTCGATTCGATGTTAGCCTTTTACTGGTACTTTAGCAGCAATGCTATAGGAAGCCTACAGCCGTCTCTCCCGGGACTCAAAAAAACTGTAGGACGTGGCTATTACCATCTTAAATAAACCAGCCTACCTTATGTGGCAAACAGATCCGTACCTTACTACTAAGGGCTTAGGTAGTTCATATAAGGTGCGATTCCACAATACCTAAAACCTATCTCCCCTAACGTATACATACGTTTATTCGAAACCTTGTTCCTTAAACCCCCGATCCTATGTCTCCTTTTTTCTGGAGACGCGCCAACCAAGAAGGTAGCGTTGCCGTCCAAAGGCGTGCTGCTCCTCAGAGCCGACTTCTCAATGATCGAATTCCCGATGAGGGACACAAATTTGAGTCAGTTTACTAACTTCTCCTATGTTCTCTCTTTAGTAGACCATTCGTTGGCACTGCATATTTTAATAGGAAGTAGCTAGTAACTTACGTGTGCCTACATAGCTTCGTTTTTATCCACGAGGCGAGGCCAGACCCAGATAAGGAATGGGGGAGTTGCGACTCGACCGGTAGGGAATGGCCGTCCTATTTGCCCGATAACTTCCCATCAGCTCGAATATTTATTTTTCAGTATGATACAAGCTGGGTAAAAGGTTTGAACGATATTGTCAACACGGCTCATCTAGAAGATGCTGCAGACCAACTGCTGGTCTACCTACATAAGCTAGAGAAAGAAAGCAAGTTATCCAGTACTGTTGTTGTTGCTCACGGATTTGGTGGTCTCCTTTACGAGAAAGTCAGTATGCTTGCTATCTTAAGCAACGACTAAATATTAATTGTTGATTTATAGGCTATCGTGAAATCCAAAGCATCTGAAGAAACATTCTTCACGCGGCAATGGCATGCTGCTTTTCTGTTTGGTACGCCCCATTTAGGGGCTGGAATAGCCGAGTGGGCTATTATACTTGCAAAATCATGGAACATACGTTGCGCAAAAACACCTCAATCTCAAGACTGGAGTAATCTTAAGGCTGAGATATCGAAAACGGCAGATATGCAGAGGGCCTTTTGGGAAATACTTCAAGACATCGAGACTAGAATCGACGTGATTGGCTGTTTTCCTACGCGACCAGAGCTTCATAGTAATCTGGTAAGTCGAATTATCAAGCGGTTCTTGAGCGGGGATATGGGAAAGTATAGGCATTGATGATAGTTGGCTTACCACATATAGATACTGTCATCCGAATGGGCCGTACCCCCCGAGTTCTCCCCAATCGCCGTCGATTCTAGCCATTCGTCTATGACAGAGCTAGATCCGAAAGGTGGTACCTTCAAAGCAATTGTCGACAAGGTTAACTCCTTGGTCGATAGCTTAGCGAATCTTATCTTTGGCAACCTAGCTAGTAGTGCTTTCGGTGGGAAAGCCCGGAAGTTTTTGCCTAAAAGTTGCCTAGACGACATTATCGGCAGGAGCATTATTCGAAAAGAACTGGGTATCACTAAAAAAGAACCGACTATCGCTCGTGAAGAACCAGCTGTCACTCGAGAAGAACCGAGCATTGATGCGTGCAACATAAAGTCGGAGGATGAAACTCTCAAATTCATTTATGAACATGCGAGGAAAGTCTTTGCCACCCTTGTATGGTGCGGATTCAGGGGCAGGGGCCTGCTCGAGGTCATGAAGTCAGCTAAAAGCAGCAATTTCAACGATAGCAAACTTCCGATCAGCAATCCTTCCTCCTTCTCCCCTAGTGACAGGCCTAAATTATTTAACGGATGGAATAACTCGGAACTAAATAGATTCTATAAGAGTCAGTGGATATTCCTGGCGCCCGTATTCACGATGAACGAGTTTTCGACTAAAAACTTCAATGACGGCTATATCATGCCATTTCTTTCTGTTGAAACCCCTGTCCAGCCCGATGTTTCTAATCGAAGCCTTCGATATAGAATACATCCGTCTCATCTAGTAAGTCCACCAATATGACTATTCACGTATTGCGATTCGTATGATGAAATTGTATTGACACGTGTCAGGAAATAAATGATCCACGGGAGTTCGCAGAAGATTTCGTTATCGTTGAAGTCGATGGGAAGGAAAAGTGGGAAGAAGTCGCCCGCGACGCTCGAAATGCCTGGAATTCTGTCCACGACCTCATAGTTAAACCCAACGCTGCTTTTTCAATTGAGGGTAGGTACTACATAATGTAGATTTGTTCTCGGATATATTCCTGGGAGCTCATGTCACGGAAGGGATTGTCTGCCCGCACGGTGAAGGAGTTTTTGCCGACGCTTTTTACGGTAGCGCGAGGGCTCAAACATACCTACGGGCTTGACCAAAATCCTGAAGCGTCGGAACTAGATTCTAACCTGAAGTTCACATCATCCCTGATCAATAATGCCATAAGGAGGCTCGGTTCCGACAACCGTATAACACCTGAGGGGCAAAATCAAGACCTTCGACTCTACCGTCGTTAGTCTCTAAGTTGCATCATGCGGCTCGCCGTACAGCCGTGGATCCAAAACATGTTCATTTGTTTTCCTTTCAGTACCATAGCAACACGATGAACGGAGAAAAAGTCAAAGCCAGTGTTCTGGTCAATTGGATACATCAAATCCAACAAATTGAGCCGGAGTATCAGAGGGATTCAGCTATCAGTGCCGTTGTTAAGCTTGTAGAAGCTAAGCTTCTGGATATAGCGAAGAACTTAAGCACCGACGAGGATATTTCTCTGTCGTTAAAGGACATAACTGAAAGGGCTCAAGGCGACGAGACGTATGCTTACTTAGAAGAGCATTATCACAAGATCCAAAACAACAATTCACAGCTAGTCAAATTAGATTAGAAAAAAACCAGTTTCTGAGCAAAAAGATTGGCAGATCATCACGGACAACCACTTCGCCGAAAAAATCATGCGCCTACCCGATGACCAGAGTTTGTTTCCTACACAGACTAAGACAAGTCTTTGCGATTGTTATTCTAAACTGGACTTTTGGAGCACTCCCTTTTCCTCGAAGGAAGACTATTCTATATAAAAGAAAGGGCAGAGACCTGCCAACTCTGCAAAATACTTTTGAACGCTCGTGAGGGGAAGTCTTCTGAATGCAAACTTGAGAGGTTAGGCTCAAACGTCCATCTCCAAGGAAAGCTATTTCTACCTGTACTGTCTGTCTTTAGAAACCCTGGCAAGTCCCCCTCAAGATATATCGATTGTAGCTGTGATGGAACAACTAACTAGTTTGAAACAGGGCGAGGGACGCTAGATGATACGATTCAGATTGGACGGCCACAGTATCCCCGACCGCTAGATGCTAAATTCAAGTTCATAAAAGCCAGGCTCGAAGACTGTGACAACAACCATACAAATTGCTCAACACAACAAGCTGTCTCGATGCCAAGAGAGTTAATCGATGTCAGCAATGAATCATTGTATATACATGAATTCACAACTAAAGCAACCAGCACAGCTTGCAGCGAGAAATACCTCGCATTCTCTTACTCAAAGCGGCCAGACATGAAAGGACTCTCAGCTAGAGGCCTAGGAAGACTCTCAGCTGGGGCCCAGGGAAGACTCTGGGGAAAATACCATGAAAGACTCTTGAGAAAAAAACAGGCAAGACTCTCAGTCGAAGAGCGGGAAAGACTCTCGTATAAAGGCGTGGCAAGACTCCGGGATAACAAGGAAACCTCTTTTAAGGAGTTTTCACCGATGTTTAAAGGTGCTGTTCTGACAACTAGGCGCCTTGGAATCCGCTACCTCTGGGTTAGCGCGCTTAGCGAGCCACCTGCCGTACTAGAATCAGACCCCGCCGGCGACAAAAAGGAAGGTGCCCTTAGATATATCGAGGCAGCGGCCGAGTGGTTGCTACCGATTGAAGAAATTTGGCGCGGGGCTTGCTGTGTTCTTTCAACGGGTCTATTGGGATGGCTTTTTAGCTCACAGCCAAACCGACATATCATAACTCTCCAGAATAAAGGTCCGCTGTACATCTCAGAAGCGACCAGATACTCTGACCTTGAATCATCGCTAAAACTCGAGTGCCGGGGTTTGGCTCTTCTAGAGAGAATTGCTGCCCGTCGTACGGTTTTCCTCCTACATGACCAAATATATCTTGAATGCGGAGAAGGGATACGCTGTGAAACCCTTTCTCTAGTACATAAGTAAGATCTCAATCACTTGCTAATGCATATTTCTAAAGCACGGGGCGTTACAAGAAGGTGTATAGAATACCTAGCTGTCACAAGGGCAGATGTTCTGGGCTTGGGAATAGCTTCATATTCCTCATGTTCTAATAATTGGCTATGGCGTCAAAGGAACTCTTGAGGAGGAAGTTTCTCTCAGAGGGGTCCGGGACCAGCCAGGCTATATATATACAGAAAGTGTCTCGGAACTTCCCCAAGGGAAGTCCGCGTGACACTAGCTAATCTATTATTTTTAGTCAAATGGCTTCGGTTTTACACGACTCCCAATTTCCACATTCCGCCCTTAACGCACAACTAGTTGATAAGGTCGCCTTATTCCAAAGCATGTATTCATATTACTCGAGTCGAGGATTCGACGAGGATTCACAGCGCTTAGGACGGCCCGTAGGAATTACTACGATTGAGAAGCGCCTGGCTACAGCGTTCCGCGATCCCACAATCTACGACACCTTCAAAGGTAGCCCTATGATGAACTTTAGCCTTCTATGGCGTTGGGGGTCTGTGGAGTATGAACCTAATGTAAGGTACACGCCGACCTGGTCTTGGACGGGTTATGACGGGATTATCGGGTACATTACTCTAGCCTTAAATACTGTAGTCTGGGATGAGTATGTCGAAATACTTCTGAGGAAAATTCATGCCCGAGCCTACACATTCGATGATGACGGGGAAGAAAGAGGCGGTTGCTTCATAGAATGGGACCGGATACTCCCAATTCGCACCGGCAAAAGATGTGTTACTCTTGGAAAGTCCAAGGAGTCAAAAACAGAGATGGGAAAGAGTTGTTATGTCTTGATCGTTATCACTGAATGGACAACAAAAGAAGGCATTGCTGTATATCATCGGGCTGGCGTGGGAGTCCTAGCAGAAGGATGAATTAATAAAGACTTAGGAATAAGAATTCAAGTAGAATAACCTTTCCATAGAAGTACAAAATAAAAAACTATTATAGTTAACTGTCAGTGTTAGGATTTGAGTGCAATATTAGTTAAAGCAAATAACTAACTAACTATAGTTATTTAATTTTGAAGCTTTTATAAAAAGTTATTTAGACAGAGGCCTAGAGAGTAGAGAACTGTCAACCCGTCAACAACTGTTCTAATCGGAATGATACTAGTGTCGTTTAGTACCTTGCTATGTTGATAGGGCTTACGGGTGCAAAGACTATAGAGAGGGAGATCTAGTTTGGATATCTCACTGCTTTACTGAGTACTTTGATGTAGGTAGTTATGTTGTCTAGTCACGTGATACATGGACACACACGTGCCATGTAGGGAAGATGTAACCCCAGACGTCACTAAGAAAGGCTAGCCAGTCGGCTTGCTTCCTTGACAAACGTGAGAGTTATCCTGGTCTGATCTGGGTCATTGCTTTCCCTAGCTTGCTCGATAGTACCACCAGGGCCACTCTTTAATGCCTGCCTAGGTAGTATGCTCAATTGATATATTTCGTATACGAGAGAACTAGGATATATATATCTAATGTCATTGCCTCTTATGGTATCTAGAACACGATAGTATGGTCCAGGGATGCCTGGACTTTTTCCTCGGTAAACGGCGCGAGCGTCGCATACACCAGATCGCGCTACCATTGGTCGTAGCGAGTTTGCCCGTGCTACTATTCGTCGCATATCTTTTTCTCGCAACCCGATTCGCGATGGGCCCCTCGCAAATACGGAATTCGTGGATATCGTCGTTGCTGGCGTTGGGCTCGGCCTCGGGTTCGCGGGCTGTGGATGTGGATTTGGGATGGTATCCGCCCCGGAACACGTCTGTTAACGATCTTGCGACGGCGCTGCGCGGGAGTGGTGTTTATGGGTTTATATTCAATTCTTCACAGACTCCGGATACGCAGTATGGCACGTATAATTGGTGCAATATGCCACATGTTAGAAAGCAGGAATATATCAAGGCCGACAAAGAATTCGAGTTGCAATATGTTGAAGTGGTGAGTTGTCTTCTTCCCTTCTCCTCCAGTTACAAGTGGGTAGAGTTCTGTGCGGATTTGTCAATTTGGTTTTCTTTTAAGGCATGTAAATATATATTCATTCGATTCGATTCTACATCGTGTAGATCTGTTTTGTGCAGACAAATGGGATTGTGGCATACAGAATTGACGCTGCGTTTTCGTTGGCGAGATAAATATTAATACCCGAGGTGCTTACACGCCATCAGATCCAAAGACACCATAAGCGCACCCCGTACGCTAGCAATGCGTTCCCAGTGGAATCGTACCACTGGGACTGCGACGACCAGGGGCTATACTACTATGGCGCGCCCTTCGGAAACAGCGAGAGGCGTCCAGCATCGGGATTCTGGCAAGGCTTCATCTCGTCGGTGAATCCGTTCGTGCCAAATGGCTGGGTCGGGACCTGCCAATTCCCGCAGATCACGGCGCCGGGACTCGATGACTCGTTTGTCCACGGACAGGATATCTACGGCGTGTACCATGAGCTATTAGACTTCCTGCCGTCCCGCCACGATGATTGGCGAAGTAAAGTTGTCTATCGCGTCACACAGAACGTCATCACGAGCCAGGTCGCCGGCATGTTGGTGAGCGGGACCTGGGGCACGACGAACTCGATCCCACTCCTCGTCGGCGCCGCAGGTGTCGACAGTCTCGAGCCACAGTACGGCTGCGCTACAGGTAGCACGCTGTTCAACCAGATCAAGTCATCGGCGGACCCTGTGTGGCAGGCGCATCTAGACGGCGCCGCGGATGTATATCGCGTTCTCGACGATATCTCCGGTGTCCCGCCCACAGATTCCGGCTTCCATGCAAGCTTCGACCATTATTTCGATAACCTGTCGGCGCGGCAATGCCACGTGAAACCTCTGCCATGCAAGCTTGCCACCGGGACGCCGTGTGTCGACCAGGCGCTCGCGGACACCGTTTACCGACTTGGGCAATGGGAGTACTCGCATATCTACCGGGATGCGTCGCAGTCGTTCGCTGCGTCCGTGGCCTCATACGGCGTGTGGATCGCCGAGCTGGCGGCGCATCTGCGCGCCGTGGTGACCGGGGAGGAGACGCCCTTGTATTTTCACAACGTGGCGCATGACGGGTCCGTCAGCCGCCTGCTGAGCATCTTGCAGATCGATGTCATGGTGTGGCCGGGCATGGGGAGTGAGGTAGTCTTTGAACTGTACAAACGGAAGCATCGTTCGACCCGACAGCTCAAGTCGAGTCCGAGCGGATACTATGTACGGGTCTTGTTTGGCGGGCGGGTGCTCCGGTCTTCGAACCCGAGTCTCGGCACCATCGATATGCTCCCAGTAGAGACGCTGCTGGCGTATTTTGACGGGTTGGTGGGTAGTAATGCCGGCTTAGTAGTGGGAAAGTGTAATGGGACAATCAAGACATAGTATCATGAGGCGGTGACTGAAACGCAGTTCAGGTCTTATTAACCAAAGTAATGATAAAATGGTACTAATGCGTCTATACGCCATAGAATCGTCATCATTCCCCGTTGCTATATGCTACTATCTGCTAATTGCCGCTCGATATCACGCTCGACGTCGTTCCATCGACCCGTTTGCATCGCATCTAGCTTTCTTAGTTTGTCCAGCCAAAAGTTGGGGTCATATTCCTGCCCTTCGCCTTTGATCCCGGGGCGAACCTTGTGTAATGCTAGTGCGTACTCAAGAAGGGCCTCATAGGGCCACTTGATGTCAGGGAAGTCCTGAAGTAAATCTCTGATAAACTCGCACTCTTGCTCTAGGTAAGAGATCTTGCGTCTGTCTGTCAAATTAGGGGTGATGGTGGGTGTTCCTTTAGAGCCAATGACCTGAGATATGAGGTACCGGTGGTAATACCAGAGACTCTGATCTTCGGGCCCAACATTGAGTGCCTCTTGTACGAGGTTGAGCTCGGTGTCGAGGAAGGCGGCACGGGCTTCATCGTCAGCGCCACGTTCATCGAGGAGTCGAAACATCAGGCGGCTGCGGTTATGCCAAGCCGAGAAGTTGGATAGGTCGCCCCGGATCATCTTGGTGGTATAGGCGAACTCATCCTCGACGAGACTTCGCCCGAGCAAGTCGGCGCTCTCGAGTCTCGCGACGAGGTAACGACGGTAGCCCCAGGCGTGGAAGTTGCGGCGGTCCTTGACCAACATCTTGTAGACCAGAGCCAGCTCGCCCTCCCAGACGTTGCTAGCGAGGGGTCTCGGCAGGCGGAGGATGGCCTGCTCGAGGATCCACTTGCGATACTTCCAGATCCAGTAGCACTTGGGGAACTCAAGGAGTAGAGGGACGGTGAAGGCGAGCTCGGAACGCAAGATTTCGGAGTCGGCATCGGTAGAGTCGACGGCAGACTCGACATCAGCTGTAGTACCACTCTTCCCAGTTGTCGGGGAGGCGGGGTTTGGCGGGATCGCAGCCGAGGAAGAGGACGAGGAGTCGGCGGAAGAGGGATTCGTAGTGGCGCTCGGAGAAGTACTCGGCGACGCCGTCGAGGGCCATGACCCAGCCGAGGGTCTGGACAATAAGCCAGAGGTTAGACAGCGGCGACGGACGTTCCATATCGTGTAGTACTCGGGGTTGAGACGGAGGAGCTTGGAGGTGAGGGGGAAGAGGGTGGGGTCGTCGTAGGCGTGACGACTCGTCTTGTCACGGATGGCGTCGTCGAGTTGTTTGTATTTCTGGATCTTGTCGAGGTCTTGCTGTCGCTGCTCCTCGGTTCGAGCGGTTCGGGCGACTCGGGCTATGCCGTGCTGGGAAGCGTGTAAGCCATGGCTCTGCTCTATATGGTTTCACGTAGTTGTTATATGGGGATATCTGGGACGGAAATAAGGGTAAAAAGGAAAGTGAGACAATAGCATACATTATCCATGTCCACATTGTCGCTAGCTTCCTAGACGAGGGAGGTGTATAGGAAGTTATGCGACGGTGTGATGTACATGATACGATTTATATATATTATAACTTGCATATCGGGAAGAGATGGATCGATCGATGGTTCAGAGCTCGGTTGCCTGCATGCGCTTACGTACGCTAACGAGCCCTATAACCCGCTAAAACCCGCTGTGTGGTTGGGTCCACAGCGCTGTGGATGTGGGGTAAGTACAAGTACTATGGTGGTAGTGCATCTAAGTCAAGATCTAGACCGGAGAGGTTCTACAGGTAATAATAATCGGTAATAATAATCTCTCTTTTTTTTAAGAGATGCTTGCCAGTAAGTAAGTAATTCATTCATAAACGGCTTGAACCATGAATACACAGGATTAGCTCACTCGTTCGTTGACTCTGAAGTCATAACTCAACATATTCTGTCTTCACCCCACCATAACTAAGATTTGTACCTTCAGAAAAGCTCTCTCAGGGGTATCAATATGTAGCATGTCACCGCATCTCATTTTAAGGGATAATTGTATACATCTCAGGAAATGCTTCAACAGCGTCATAAGAAATTAAGCGACAACAATTAGCCTCTTTCATCGGGCCCGCTCAAGTCAAAAGCTGTCAGACCCAAGTGAAATCTTCATTACGTAATCCTCCTCAGGCCCCTATTTACACACCTCTTCTTACCCTCTAGGGTAGATACCCCTATACTTGGTATAGGGAGGCTGTTGATGAAGCTTAAGATAAATGTATACCTACTTATATACTACTATGAGTACCCAACTCTCTCCTACCCCAACTAGCTATTTTTACATTGCAACAGCCACCCACGTGCGCATATATGGCTTCACTCGCAACTTCAACCAACCACCACCTACCCAGTTAGCCCGAGGTTTCACAATACAAGCCATGATTTAACAAAACTTGAGTTAGATGCCTACAGTCAAGGAAACACCGTGCTGTGGCTGCATCTCATCGGGCAATGTCATCAGGCACTGGGATCGGTGACAATTCGATGGTGTCGATCTGTCGTAATGCTGTACTATCGATCAGGAGTAGAGGTGATAACTCAGCGCGGGCGAAAGACTTGGGACATAGGAGAGTGTACAAGAATTTATCCGCGTCCGCGACTAATATCGTATGAAAGTAGGGGAGAGATATATCTACATATCTACACGATCTATCTCTCCTAATCACGGCATCCCGAAGAAGGCACCAACCTCCCTCACCAACGCCGCCAAGATGGTCAAGGTAAGCACACTCGGTGCGGTTGAGTTGAGACTTCTATGTCTACACATCTCCCACGCACCCTTATAACGTGAGCTCCCTCTCCCAACATCCCTTGCCTCATTTCCGAATCTTTCTTTTCTTCTCTGCCTTCTCTCCTCCCCTCTCCTTTCTTCCTTTCCTCTTCTCTTCTCCCTAGGTAAGGCAAGGTAGGCAGACCTGTATATATGAGCATTATGAATAAATACCCTCATTCTTTCGTTTTAGCTGTCAGAAAATGCCTGTCCTGTCCCCCGACCGATTCGTGCCCTTCAATGTAGCAACCTTGGATCGCTTTCGAGCCAACAAGCAGCCTCACGAGCTGACACCTGAGGAACGCATACTGCGTACAGAGGATGGCGGGGCCGACGCATTCTGCTTCACTCCCAAGCGGTCTGTGCCCGTCTCGTCCCGTCGTCTCTCCCGATCCGATTGCATGGAGCGTCGTCTAGGCACCGTCTTGGGCCTATACCCCCTCGATCGCCAGGTTAGTCATGGAGCCGTATGGTCTGTGGGAGGCACTGCTCCCAACGGCGTCGCCGTCGACGGGGGACGTGGCCGGCTCGTCAGTTCCGGTACCAACGCCCGTCTATACACCACCTCTTTCTCCAATCTGAAACCCAAGTCCGAGGAGGATCAAGAGAAGCACGAGGGTCGACTCGCCTTGGCCCTCAATATTGACCGCGTTCAGCGTGTCCTCGACTTTGACGGCTTCTCAACATTTCCTCGATATAAGAAGAAGACCAGGCCCTCTCTGCCGTTTACCAAAACTACCTGGACGGGGACAGAATGGACTAACCACGCTTATTCCACACCTAGTTAGTTTATCTGTTAAAACCATAGATATATATATATGTATGTATATACAAGGGAAGGGACTAATAATAGCTAGAAACCTTGAAACCAGAGCGCATCTTACCCAATGCACCCTTCAAGTAAGTCGGCTAACCGTTCGACGACTTCCCGCGTGGCACCGATGCCAAATGGCTACTAATTCATTTCAGAGTTTTAGATGCTCCTGGCCTGCGAGATGACTTTTACTGTTCTATCATGGATTACTCTAGATCTTGCAATACTTTGGCCGTTGGCCTGGGCAATCTCTTGTACGGGTGGTCTGAGGCAACTGGTGTCACCCTTCTCAACGCTGGCGTCAAAGATGGTTCTTGGCTGACCTCGGTGGCTTTCTCGTCCGAGAAAGGAAACAAATCGATATTAGCCTTTGGCCGGTCAAACGGTTATCTATCACTCATGTCATTATTCGACAGTTTACTCCCTCGCTTCGAGGCACAGCAGCCAGCGCCCGTGGCCTGTCTTTGCTGGCGCCCCACCGTGACTATGCGGCCATCGTTGAGCACGACCAAATCAGGCTTCATGGTAGCTACGGAGGATCTTCTCGTGGGCGACGAGATGGGTGATATCTACTATTACTCTATCGAGTGGCCCGCGGCCTGGGAAGTAGCTCGAGAGAATTGGCCGGGCGCAATGACACTATTGGTTCGTATCAAAGTCCACTCGCAGCAAATCTGTGGTCTCGCTTGGTCACCTACAGGAGCCGACTTCGCGACGGGTGGCAACGATAACCTGTGCTGCCTCTTCCACGCGGACAAAATTCTAGAGACCGGAAGCGAAGGAGTCAAGGCTTCAATATCGACTATAGCTTCCACTTCAGCCGCAGCCTCGACTTCGACTTCGACTTCTATAGCTGGGGCTTCCCAAACCGCATCCACGTCTTCATCGGCCCCTAGCAGCGCCGCCGTATCGCCCTGCACCGGCGAGGAGCCAGATTATTACACGATGCCGCGGAACCTCGTTCGCTACCTCCCTTCTGGGTCGGAGAAGCATCGCTGGCGGCATGCGGCAGCTGTTAAGGCGATCGCGTTCTGCCCCTGGCGTGAGGGTCTGGTCGCGACAGGCGGCGGGTCCAACGACAAGTGCATACACTTCTACCACACCACCTCAGGAGCGGCGCTAGCGACGATCTCGGTGGCGGCGCAAGTGACGTCGCTTATCTGGAGCAAAACACGGCGCGAGATCGCGGCAACTTTCGGCTACGCGCAGCCCGACCATCCCTTCCGCATTGCAGTGTTCAGCTGGCCGGACTGTCGCCAGGTCGCAGCCGTCCCCTGGGAAGGCGAACATCGCGCCCTCTACGCCGTCGCGTATCCTGGTGGACCCTCGGACACGTATCGCACGAAAGAACGCCTCAAGAGTCGCACAGCGGAAGAGGGGTGCTTGGTTGTGGCCAGCAGTGATGAGAGTGTTAAATTTCATGAGGTGTGGCTCGCTGGACGCAAGGCCACGGCCCTCGGGAGTGGGGTTTTAGCTGGAAGTGATATCCTCGAAATGGAGGAGGGTATTGATAAGGAGGGAGATGTCATTCGCTGATGGGCTAATGGTGCCTGTTGTACAATGTTTGCTGAGTGGTAGGGACCACGCATCTGCGCTCTACTATTGATCATGAGGATGGTGGCGGTGACAGGACGGGGCAGTGGGTATCGGCTAGACAGCATGGTTTGGTGGTAGCGATCATGGTATTATGAGTTTGTTACCGATTATACTACGCTATGCTATACTGTAGCCGACTCGTATTTAACCTAGACCGTGTTCAGCCCGTGCTCGCGATTCGTGATTTGTGACTTTTGATCATAGTGGTATTCATACTATATTGCGCAAACGTTGCTCTATTCACTATCGTGTATGGTTTCATAGGATACAATCTCGATTAGTCATAGATATACTAATAGAATAGGTAACCCAGTCTTCCAGAAGTATACGGCAATATAAATTATTAGCTCTATATATTGGCATTGCGTGTTAGTGTTTAATGTCTTGTTTTGTTTTGTCCTGAGATCATATGCACTCCAAAGTAGACGAAGCGCTCAAAAAATAGGGGCTCGAACCTACCCGTAGGTGTAGAGACAGGATTCGACGTGACATCCCCAGCCCTCTTATAAGCCCTCGTTATGGTTGCTACCGTGAAGAAGATGTGAAGATTGGTGCTTTATATAACATCGGGTTCCTTACCTAAAATACAGCTTATATATAGTCCCTTAGAATATTACCTCGCTTAGGTGTCAACGGCTATGCGATACGACTAGTAGACCGAATAAGGGGAAATTTAAACATTATAGCCTCACATACTACTATATATAATGCCCACTAATGATGCTATTACGGCAGTACTTGGTCATCTTCAAATGAAAAATCTTGCATTATAAGAGCACAAACAAATAATTGTGTGCACAAGTAATATAATATGCATTAAAATTAGTTTACTTAGTAACCAGGTCAATTGCCAAATAATAACAATATCTTAGGGCTTAATCGATTGCATTTCTAGGTTAAGGATACAGAAATATCCAACGCTTCGGGTACTACACGCCCGACTCTAAGTAGTTCAATTTGGGAACCTGTTCGACTACAACATAACTGGTTTTCTTATATTGGGGTTTTACTGTGACGGCGCCCTCCCTTCCCCCTTTCCCTTCGTACGTGAAATATCCCGCCCGGTACTGGATAGCTATATCCTGCTTCTACATTTTCTGGTTGCCACTGCTCCCTGGGGATAACCTCTGGCCAAACCTGACCTAAATAAACAGGTCTATGGTTGAGAATAACGTTTTAAGGTGCTAAAGGTACTTAGACTATTATTCCGAATAGCTTCTAGAAGTAGCCCTAGAATCCTAGTCTATATAGGTACAAAGAAGTCGGTAATCGGCGGTGATAGTTACTATAACATTATGGATCAAAAGTCCCCTGACGCCACGTTAGGCATCAGTCAGGATGATGAACTTCTCTAAAGAGATAAAATATGAGAGTAGTATTTCCCCATCATACTCAACTGCGTCTCCCCTCAACTAGTACAAAGATATATTAAAGCCATTCATCCGAGAGGTATGGATAGCAATCTACCGATCATTGGTTCCTATCCTTCTCTTTCACTTTTGAGTGGGAAAGTAACTATATATACATGTTTTAGTACAGTCAGACCAACATGTTACCATCCGACATAAACCCTTACTATAAGCTCACCAGAACGCTGAATAAAGTTCTTATGGCCTTATAATATACCCCCTTGGTACAGTTACCCGCCCCTCGTGTTCTACGTCTTCAGAAGCCCCTTTTCTTCCGTACTACGGATGAGCATGCCGCCTTCTCGTTTCGAAGGCGCTCATTCTGCGCCAAACCATTCATCCTGAAGCAGCTCTTTGGCCGTCGGTCGATCGCGCCAATCCATTTGCATTATCTTGAGCACAAAGTGCTTATCTTCCTTAATCAACTCCTGCTCCGTGACGAATCGGAACGGCGTCAGTGCTTCTGGCGGTATTACTTGCATGAGGTACAGAATGGACGTCACGGTTTCGTCATCGAAGATCTCTCGGACCTTGGCTGGGAAAGGGCCGAAATATCGAAACTGCGATTTCACGATCTCCAGATTGTATGTTTCGTCGCCGTAGCGAACGTCCTTGGGACGAAAGATATTGAAATCGCCACCATATAACAAACTTATGACCTATAAGCCAATAGATTCAGCTTATGTTCTGTTACATTGATGGCGAGGGACGAGGATAGAAACTTACTACGGTGCCGAAAGACCAGATATCAGTGGCTGTATTCCACGGAGTCTCCATGAGGACTTCTGGACTAGACCAAATCGGAGCTCCGATTTGGGTGCCGGATTTTGCCCATTCGCTATCTTGTGGATAGCTGCCGCCGAGATCCCCTAACTGGATATCTGAAAAGCGCATAGTATCTCGGTTCTTTTTGAAGTTTACGAATATGTTGTTAAGCTTTACGTCTATAGTAAGGAGCCGGTCAGAGACTTGAAGCTTTTGTCGCGGTTAGGGAACCTAACCCGTGTGGACGTAGCCGTCCTCGTGCATAACACTGAGAGCCTGCAGAATACATTTCAAGACATGCTTTATCTCTTTTCTATTCAACGGCTGCTGAACTGAGGCCTCCAGAAGGTCTGATTCGAGATATCTGAGCACAATTGTCGTCGGCTTGGCTGGGTCTTGAATCTCATCGACCAAGGGACGCAAGTAAGGGCTTCTAGGTTGGAATCGCTTCAGGACATCCCGTTCGTTCTCTACGCGTGGATGGCCACTGACACTTTTCACGATACATAAGTCGTTCTTTTGGTTTCTGTGATATGTCAGTCGGTTGATGCAATCTCTATTTTTTATATAAATAGTGCCACCGACCTCGCAAGCCACACAGCATCTTGAATCTTCTTAGCTATTGTGTATGCTCCAACTCTTCCCCGAAGAACTTGACCAAGAGCTAGTAGGGATGTCATGTCAGAATGTGGGATTGTTCTATTTTGTTATATAAGTCGTGACTTTGGGTCGAACGTGGAGAATATAAAGCGTGTGAGGTTGTAACAACAAGACCAATGCGGTGAGTAATTCTGAGACTTGACAACCCCCAATCAACTGAGGGCCCGCTTTTCATCTGCCCTGGTATTTCACCTGGGAATTTCCTACATAGCATTTCCCTATTTGCTAGATGTTAGTCTTGAGCTTAATAGAAACTGCTTGTCAGCTATTATGGTGATTTTTATTTTTACTAATTTTCTGTTGGTCCTTATAAAGTTGACTTGGTTTTGGTTATATCTTGATATAACTCATCAAAGCCAAGCAATGCTAAGCGTTGTGAGTGTGTGATTTCTAATTAGTAGGCGGTCACTTTTAGTATGTAAATAATAAATAGTATTTATAGGGCGACTACACTCTGTTCACTTGTCCCTATTATGTAGGAGACTTCCCTAGAGTTGTACGATAGGCCCCTTTGTGAAAGACTTGATACTAATTATAGCATGTGTACATAATGTCACAGTTCCCGTCGCTGGCTGTCACAACTCCATGACGCAAAAACAAAGAAGTTCTTGTATATAGTAATAGTTAGTTATGAAGCTTCCAACAACTTTGTGCATCAACAAATGTCATATCATACCCCCATACTAGCAGTCACGACACTAGGGAGTCTACTATTGACTCATGATTTCACAGGGGGGAAGTTCTATCCATGCTAGCTCCCCGAGATAGGCCTCGTGAGTGACAGGCGAAGCCATAGACGCGACGGCGAGATAGACGCAGCATTCGACTGCATCACGACCCCGGTGGAACGTGGAATTGATGGATTTCGAGAATGTAATGTTGCTGGACTTGTTAATACGGAATGGACTGCCCCCGCAGTATTGTAGGCCGTTGTGTTGAGCCTGTCCTGCTCGTCGTGGAACTGGCTGCCAGGGGTTTTGGCATAGAGTGAATAGCAGTAGTTCTCTGAGGGAAGACAGAAGGCTGAGGGGTGAATTGATTGACATGAGCTAATCCGGATCGGGGGACTAGATCACGTTACTTCAGCCCCTCTCCTAGGCAGGCGACCCTCGACCTGACCAGTAAGGTTAGATAGTCAGTCACCCGGGCAGAAATCCGGGCAAGATACCTCGTATGCCCCACTACTCCGCCTCTTCGTGTGTACATTATAGTACTTTTTACCTTGAGCTGTTCGACTATTTAGTAGAGATACACTAGAAGAGGTACATATGATGTACCTAGACAGTATGAGGGGTCCTGTACTGTAGGTACTTACTATAGGTACCCACAGCCCACTTACCCGCCCGCTTTAGCTTGAACCATGCCACTACTAGGCCACTACTAGGTACCTCAGGTATGTACTTCTCCGCCCCATATGACATACCGCTCATTACCAATCTCGGTCCCTCCACCACAACGACAACCACGACAACCACAACTACTCCCATCAACGAAACAGTCGCTTTACATCACTCATCCGTCTCATCGCTTGCTTATATCCTCATCATCGCCGGCATCTCTCATCTGCTGCCGTCAACAGTCATCCGCCCATTCAGTCATCGAGTGGCTCGGCTGGTCACCAATCAAGTCGTACTATAATAAGCCAACTTAGTGAGTCCAACTCGTCATTCGTCATTGTCACCTGCCCTTGGCCCCTCTACCTGCCATTCCCATCATTCCCGTCATCCCGTCGTCCCCATTACCCCCATCATCCGCTCTCCCTACCACTCATTCTTTCGTCCTACCATCCCTTTTTATATATACAATACCTGTGTATGTGTGTATACCTATTATCCCCTAAATCACTGGCATAGCAGAGGACAAAGGGAAGCCTAAGAGAGACGAATAATACATATCTCCTAACCACCCACCTCCCCTGAGCAAGGCAGAATCGGAGAAGGGGAGAGACGAGGTACAGCATACATCCATCCCATCCCATCACATATACACAATACCAGACATTACATCACATCAGGCCAGCTAGGCAGGCAGACAAGAAAGTCAAGCAAACAAGTCTTTGAGGCAGAGCAGCCACTCAGCCAGGCACGGATAATAGGCACAGAAGACAGCAGGCAACCTTTCATCCCACGTAACACTTTTGTCTCTCCCACCCCCCCCCTCTCCATTCTTTCCACCACCACCACTATTATTATCAAATTTGTATGATTCTTCATCCCCCCTGGCTTTCAACCTTTCACCTTGAACAAGTCTGTTAAACATTCCTTTCTTTTCGTCTTCTTTCTTCGCCTTTCAGCCGTCATCTCCACCAAAGTATCGTGTCTATCATCTGGCTGGGTAATCTTTGACCTTCCATCATCATCCTCAACTGCTGTCCATCTAGTCTGCCTTAGCCAGACTGCCAACTATTTTATCTTTTTTGTCTTCGCATCCTGATAGATCTACCTAATCCACGCCAGGCTCTCTATAACACCATCAACTGACATCGAGATCGAGCAGTTTTGTCATTGTCAATAAGGAACAACCAAACTATCTCCCACACCCACCGCCAAAATGCGAAGCAAGTTTAAGGACGAGCACCCTTTCGAGAAGCGCAAGGCTGAGGCCGAGCGCATCCGTCAGAAATATTCCGACCGTATCCCCGTACGTCACCTCATAATCTCTCCCCCTTTCCATGTCGCATCGTCGCAGAATCATCCTCACCATCATATGCGTCGCTTGCGTCGATGTTATCCCGTACTGACCCCCGATTTTTCTAGGTCATCTGCGAGAAGGTGGAAAAGTCCGACATCGCTACTATTGATAAGAAGAAGTACCTCGTACCTGCAGATCTCACCGTAGGCCAGTTCGTCTACGTGATCCGAAAGCGCATCAAGTTATCTCCCGAGAAGGCCATCTTCATCTTCGTCGACGAAGTCCTCCCCCCGACCGCCGCCCTAATGAGCAGTATCTACGAAGAGCATAAGGACGAAGATGGGTACGTCTCTTACTATTCTCCATCTATCATCTTCATGTCATTGATTTATTCTCTTTCTCTAGGTTTCTCTACATCACGTATTCAGGCGAGAACACTTTCGGCGAGGCCGTTTAGATCTGTCGTTTAGTTGCTTTCAGGGGTTCCTCGGCGTTGATAGGTTCGACTTAACGGTTGTGATAATACGCGATGGCACAGTACACCATGGTTTAAGGGAAGAACATGGGAGTGCGCCCCGTATCAGTTCGTCGCAGGGATTTTTTTGGCCCGTTAGATGATCTGCATAGGCAAATCGCTTTGATGCTTTCTCCATGTTCTCCAGTTCATCATCAATGAATATGACCAGTAGTGGCTTTTTGCCCACCAGTTCACATTGGTTCCATAATTACGCCTGTCCCTGGTATTCCGAAACGCCTACGCCAGAGTATGAGTTTTTCCGCATAGTTAATAGCAGATCGGCAGTCAACTTAGGCGCGACTTAGGACGAGGGAGAGCTGCTCCGTACTAGGAAGCACCTTAGACGGCGGACTGTGTGCGCAGAAACCCGGTCAGAATAAATGTGACATTCGCCCCAGTATGAGTTCCGTGTCATCATATATGCGTGCCGCCAGTCGCTCATGACTTATGGCGTGGCTATCTGTCTGCTTCGCGGAGTAGTAGTAGTTTGTTATTCCTCATCTCCCAAATCCGCAATCACGGCGTACACGCAGACTAGGAATGCATGATATCCTTTTAGCGGTAGGCTCTTTAACACACACCCCTAGCTCAGTGACAACCCGGCTACAGATGGGGAGGTTCATTTACTTTTGCTGCCCTACCGGACTGTGTTTAATGGAAACAACGCCCTTGGACGGGCGCAATCATACAAACAGATCGTTAATTGATAAAGTCGATGGATGTTTTTGATAATTTCTAATGAGGCTATCGGTGGTTATTCTGCAAGCGCACGTCTTCTAACAAACGAGTTACGTAATCGAAAGGACGAAAGCTTGTAGGCTTGAATGAAGGTACTAGCTCAACCCGGTGGACATGTCGAGGTCATTGCGGACGCGCTAGATATTTCTCATTCTACCAAGATAAACTTGAGCAAAGCGCGAATACATTTATCTCCTAATTTCGCCAACCATTTGCCGTTTTAGTACTGTTTAATTGAAAAAGCATCTAAGCCTATATTACCCATTTAGTTATATAGGTATACGACTATATGGTGTGGCCGCGATTGTATTTAAACTCTTTGCTAGTGTATGGATAGGTATAGTAAATGCTACATGGATGAAGATTTAGGTCTACAACTTTTCATGAAAGTGTTATGAGAAACATAAACACTATAAGCCGACTATTGAAAGGTATTAAGTAACCATGAATAAAATAAAGAAGTTGTAAATCCGATGTGAAAAAATGATATTGCTAACACATAACCAACTACTACACTAAGAATCTATTTTATACAAGTCTTAAGCTATACTTTTGGTTATATTAGTTAATCATTTTGGTAATAAGTTGTTATCATCTTATAAAAGAAGATATTTTATCTATGCTAATAGTTTTTAAAAGTTAGCTTATGTTAGCATAAGCTTAAAACCCCTAGTCTTTATTTATAACTTTCCCTAGCAAATATTTAGTTAAACTATTTATTATCTATAAAGTTAAAATCTTGTCCCAAGATTGGTTAACTAATACCTAAGCGTACCATTTGTTAATTATAGCAAAGGTGCTATTATCCGTATTATATAAAGAAATACCAATACTCCAAGTTCTATCAAGCGCTTATTACATCTGCCATTTCACCTCACACAGACGGCAAAGCTGGCGTATAAGTCTGCTTGAAGTAGAAAGACAAGACGTAAACACATCTAAATATAATCCAATGAAATGACCACTATATAACTCCCTTGAGACGGACATAACAACAACAACCTTTGGTTATAATGCGCGAGCCTAACTCTACGTAATTGCAGATCCATATCAAACATCTCTGTTTCTTATAGTTGAAAGGAGAAGCTTATAATAAATGACTTTGCCAAGGAAAAGGGAAACCGAAGAAATCGAACACTACAGAATTACAGATGCCAAGAAAACAATCCGAAGCGAGGAAAGGGCTCACGCCTTTTGGAAAATCTTCTTCTGAGATGCCAGCCTTCTTCTCATATCCCTCATATAAAATGTCACCGGGTAACTCCTTACCTTAACAGGAAGGGGGCGATAAATACACTTAATAAGCCACTCAAGGAGCTTATAAATCCTCGGGTAGGTACTCAATCCATATTCCCGTCGTATCCTCTCAGGTAGGAACGCGGAGGTGCAAACCCGGATGCCAGGCATGAAGATCCGGAGGTACACTGGCGCGTGCCTCAGATACAAGATCTCCCCACAAACATCCCTCGCGTTCTGCGTGACTTCGAGCGTGGCGACTTTGTGATGAAAGTAATCCCAGAACGCCTCCCGACTGGATGGCCACATATCAACCGGCACCTGTAAGCTGCAGGCGAGAGTCGAGTATTCAAAGTAGATGTTGTCGTGCTCTTCCTCATCTATGACGGCGCCCCAGATCCGCTCGTACACGGAGATTCCCGTTGCGTATAGTGTCGCTGCTACCCAGAACTGGAGGGCTGGGTCAAGGGCGCTGTCTAGCCGTGATAAGTTAGGTCAGCATAGACTAAGTACACCATAGGCTAAAAAAAGAAAAGAAAAGACCCAAAGATGACCTCGTGGGCCGTGGAAACCCGGAGATAGTAAATAGATGGCATCAGCAAGCCAATATTTGGCTTTACTCACAAGGCTTGCCCTTGTCTCGTCCCTCGGTAAGCGTCCCCGACACTCTCGAGTGGACTTTGGTGATCATACGAACGATCGTCTTTTTCTCCTCGGGTGTGCCGTAGGCGATAGCATACACGAACGTCATGGTCGTCCGCAGGCGATCCAGGACACGATACGCGAAATCACTATGCTCGTTCACACCTGCGCCGACGCCCGGCTCGGCGAGCTGAAGTAGGATAGCTGCTGCGCCTGCGACTAGAAGAATACCTCTGGTCAATTTATTAGAGAGATGTCCGTTCAGACTGTTCTTTCGTAGCAAGAATTCCTAGTGGTGTTCCGATGAGAAGCGATCACAAGGGAATCAAGCCTTTGAGAAATTCATGGATAGTATGAAGTGAGAGTGAAATTACTTACTCCCGTATGATGCGATTCATATATCTAGGCGTGAAGGTTGGTGAGAGAAAGTCCTCCTTGGAAATGGATCGACTCGGTGCATCAGGCTCCATTTTCTTCAACCAAGCTCACATGACAACTCAAACTAGCGATTATCCAAATAATTTCATGAGAAGGAAAGGTTTATATTTATACGAAATTAGCAAGATCTATCTTGCTAGCTCATTATGTCACAGAGAAGTGGATTTATACAGATCATAATTGGTATGTGAAATCAGCTAAACAATAAACTAAACAATAAGATTGCTTTTGGAATAGCACTGGCGCCTTTCTTTTAATAGATCAATTTTTACACCTCTGAGAGCGTTCCGAGAGAACTTGGCACAAAGGTCTCAGCTGGCTTGACTTATTGTGGCGGTATCCCACGGTTCTCTTGCTCGACTATTGAGCTCTAGGCCTCAAATCTACTAGCCTTGTCCGTCCCTAGCAGCCAACAACCACATTTGCTCACGGATCAATTTCTCTCTGCTCTCTTTTATTTGAATCGTAAGTGTACCAACATTTGATGATTTTATTATTTTCAACCCTTCGACCCTCTTTTTTATATCATTCAAATAAAAAATTCCAAAAACAACGCTTTAGATGTTGTGCAAGTCACCCACCATGTGGCAATATTTATTGTGAGAGCGATTCTGGACTGTTCTGAGTCCCATACCTAATACCGCAACGACTTTAGGAAATCGTTGTGGCAGAGTCAGCTAGATCAGTACTACTTTAGACCCGGCAGAACGACTCAAAACCGTGTTGACCTCGACTCTAGGTTGAAGAACACAGACCTTATCCGAGTTGGCGTTTCCGCGTTCGTTCGACCGTACCTCTAAAAAGTATGGACCACATCTTACACGCCTATAGACTTCACATTCGCTACAATATCATGATCGTTCCCAAATCCCTTAATATAAAGGCGACTGAACACAAGTTTCATACTGTCGGTTCAACTCTTGAGTCTGATATAGAGAAGCGCAACGCTAATTTTCGGTGGTCTATTCGCCGCTGCAATAAATCAATAACGCGGGTTTAAAAGGCTGTATGTCACAACTCCATGACATAAAATAGGGGAAGTTCTTGTATTATAGTAAATAGAAAGTTACGAGGTTTCCAACAACCTCGTGTATCAACAAATGCCATATCATACCCCTATACTAGCAGTCCTGACACTGCACGAACTAACATTTCTAAGCCTCTAATGTGGCCTCATCTGTTGTCCTCTAGTCGAAAATACGATTCAAGTGACCGTGATCAGCACCGAAGGCCTAGTACGCCGATGATTTTATAAGCTACTGGAAACGTGGCCAAGGTCATGATCCCTATTATCGAAGCTTGGGAAGCTAGAGGCCAGACTATGAAACTCTAAACAGCTTATACATGGTTCAGCATCACGATGAAGAACCGCAAGCTGTGCATGGCTTTGAACGCTATATTAACCGCGTTGACTAGCTTCTAGACGGCATTCTTAATAGAGCTACCCTTCTAGGTATAGGACTTGTGTACGGCGAACACCGATGGGAACCTTGGATTATTTTTTCTTGGATCGCTAAAAGAATATGATATTAACGGAGATGAGATTGGATACTTCATGCTGGATGATTCTTTGTCAAATAATGCTGCGGTTGAATTCATACTTAAGGGGTTTTGCCTATGGATAAAGTCAAAATAACGTTGCTCTCGCCGGCTGCGTTGCCTGGGCCGTATCATCAACCGTTGCTACCAGGCGTACCCCATGGGTTGGAACCGTGAAAGGTACCTAGAAAAGTATGAAAATTACTATTAGCGCGGAAACGATGTGAAGATAGAACTTGTATGTTTAGGTCCGTTTTATAACCTCGTGTGATAATACATTGAGCTTACTCCGCAACGCCATAAGGAGGTCGTTGCGTTAGTTATTGGTAGAGATCTCTCTAAACTCCATGGGCTTGGGCTTATCTAGAACAACTCTACGCGCTGGAATTTGTGGTTTCATTTAATTACATGTACGTTAAATGTTCGCAAACATTTAGAGCCCCCTTTTAGCTTGCTATACACCTAGGGGCCGCCCCTATGGGATTGCAAACTTTTAAACTTGGTGGATAGCATTTATACCAAAGACAGCAATAACTTCACACGGAAGTGCCTTCAAGGTTATGCAGATGCCGTGTAGTTAAAATGTATTATTAAAACAACTAGGAGCTATATTTTCATAATTAATTCCTTTGAAATACTAATCTTCAATTACGCCGCTATACAGCTCGAATACTCGATATACATCGCAATTAAGCATGGTATAGGAAAGAATAGGTTCCTAGAGGCAACGAAAAAAAACAGAGGTAGTTTCATAAGGCACATCCGCCAGTAAAGCTCCCAACCTAGTATTTAATCACTAGATGAAGCACAAGCATATTTGAATAGATACCCTAGTCTTTTTAACTGATTTATATAAACAACGTATATTTATCGGCCAGCCTTATAATAACAAAGCAGATTGCAATGAGGCTATTACGTATTAGCTATCTTACTATAACTTTTAAAAAAATATGTGGCTATACCCGGTTGATAGGATTAATTGAGTAACCGACGTGGCCCGAGTATCGTGCAGGGGGTAAATTTACGACGACATACCCCGGACCGTCTGGATCCTAATCTGGTTCGCTAACTTAGTAACAACGCAGCTTATCAACGGTAGTGTAGGAGGATTCGGGGCCTGGATCTCCAAACTAATCCCCCCCTGGCAATTATATACACGGCTGCCCGGTACTCATATTGTTCCACCCGCTCTTCTCTGGCTCTTTGTTTATGTATCATTTTCATTTGCTCAAAAGCATCATATCCACACATGCTAATACCAATCATAACGCCATGGAGCTACACTCATCCCCACAGACATTCACTTTATCTCTCCGGGGTACGAATTCCCTGGATATACAGCTTAGCACTGGAGGTGATGTCCATGAGCACCAAATATACTTAGACCGTCATATTGGCAATAAAGAAGGCAAATTTGATATTAAAGGGCACGGGTTCTCGCGTAGCGCCAAGAATATCAGGCTGGTAAATAATATTTTACACGCTACTTTGAGGACCAGCTCTGGGACTTGGTGGGATGACCAGATAATCATCGAGATTGAAATTCCGACCGCAGCGGAGACACCAATTATCAAGTTCCAATCGTACGATTTTATGCGCCTCAAAGGATGTCGCTACCTCAGGCTTATTGATGGTCCGTTCCTGGCATGCCAAATCCTACAGACTGATCTCACTTACAAAGAGGCCTGGGCGGACTTGGATGGTTTCCTTGGAAACAATAACGGCGTGTTCTCACGACATAAGACCGACTTCACTCATACAACAACGAACCTTAGGTTAATAGGCTCTACACTATATGGAGACTTGAGAAACGGCAGCGGAACAACGTCGCACTCCTCAATTAATTTAACAGATATTCTCGAAGCAAGAGGAAAGCTTCTCAGACCCCTGAAAAACAATGTCTCGGGAGAATTCTACGATTACGAGGTAGTGCCAGATACCCCATCCTATCATCACTGGTTACCCTATGGTGGGAGTTGCCGACTATTGACCCATGCTGCGAAGCGGAGATGGGTCCTACTAGCCAACTGCTTGACACCAAATGGCATGATTCGCGAGTCTGTAATCAACTTATCAGTTTTATCCAGTCCATATTGGAATATTATGCATGGCAACTTCGACGTACCGAATACCCCAGACAACGCCAAAAGAGTGAAGCTGGAAGATGGGAGACTAACGGCTTACTATATCATTAATCACACGAATCTTAAAAATTGGCAGGAAAGTATCACTAATCAGTATCAATGGGCCGAAAAGACTATTGACTTGAAGGAAATATTAACGAATCAAGGAGGCAGGCTGGTTTTGTATATCTCTCTACCCCGAAAATCATATCCTCAGGCTAACTCGATTTTGAAAGGCTATCCGGGTCTTTCTGCTCCATATGCAGCAACTTGTTCCGAGCCGGGTTTTTTTATAACCCATTTATCATGGGCCGAACTCGTCGCACCCATATCGATGTCGCTGCCGTTAGTAAAAAAGTGAACCGAAAGCCATGTGTTCTTTGCAAACTGCTTCATGGTGCCATAAAGAGATGTTCCAATAGAAACATCATACACGAAGCATGGATTGAAAGTAAAAGCTCAAATATAAATGCCTATCACGAGCAACCTAATCTAGAGCTAGTGATCCAAAAGACTGAAAAACACAGCAAATTTACCTTCACGACGCGGGCCACGGATAAACCGAAAGTGACACAGAGGTTCACAATCTTGCTCGAGCCAGGGGGGAAACTATACCCTTGCGGCGGCGTTCCAGAGCACCTACGGACCATAAGGCAGAACTCAATGCCGAGCTATCTATACCCCCAGAGACGATGGGACGTGGTGGAGTCATGGATTACCGGATGCGTCGACGAACACGATGGCTGTCAGGGAAAGGAAGAAATGGATCTTCCGAGCCGATTTCTCGATATCGGTGAAAAAGATTCCGACATTATAAGAGTAGCAAGTTCCACTAGTGGTCAGAAGGGGACATATGCATGCCTGAGCCATTGCTGGGGCGGGAAGACCGCTTGTGTTCTTATCACCAGCACGAAAAAGCAATTCTCAGAGTCAATTCCTAAGTCAGTAATGCCCCGAGTTTTTCGCGAGGCAATCGGAGTCTGTCGGCGTCTGGGAATTAAAAAATTATGGATTGATTCACTCTGCATCCAACAAGATAGCAAAGACGACTGGGAGTATGAGGCGAGCAGGATGGGCCAGTACTACTCTAATTGCTTCGTGTGCATCGCAGCGACTAGCTCGTCGAGTCCTGCGGGAACGTTGGAGCTCGTTAAACACCCCGATGAGATGATTATTCGGTCAATTGGCCAGGATCCGCAGACAGGCCCCTTTTCTCTAATAGCCATACCGTCTGAACTCCTCGACATTCAGCACTTCAGACAGGCTTATCAGAGAACACACTCATCGAGATTTCCTTTGATGACTCGAGCTTGGGTTATGCAAGAACGATGGCTCTCTCCGCGGACGCTCCATTTTTGTGGCACGGAGATCGTTTTCGAGTGCGCCAAGGTGACTTTATGTGAGTGCGGAAGGGCATCACAAGATATCAAGCACGAACTAGAGTCTAAACACAACGTGTTTCTGCGCTCTGCGACATCTACTACGACGGCTCAACTTCGAGAAAGCATCGACCTGCATACCTGGCCCAGCATCGTAACCGAATATAGTGCTCTCGATTTGTCACACCCCACTGATCGTTTAATAGCCCTGTCTGGGCTGGCATCTATTAAAGAATATCGATACATAAGGTACGATCAAGTAGAGGGGCCCAACCCACAGTATCTAGCAGGACTATGGAGGGATCACCTTGCCAATCAACTAGCATGGTTTGTGGGCGAAACACTACTGGCAGCGATAGCCAACGGGGCAAAGTCTAACTCCCGAACGGGTTTGGCCAGACACCATCCCAAGCCCCAAGAGTATTTGGCCCCTTCATGGTCTTGGGCGTCCGTCATGGACCCGGTACGTTACCTGTGGTATGACGGTGGTGATGGTGAACCGTTATTTAAGCTACAAGATGCGCACGTATCCCTGGCTTCCGAGAATCCATATGGAAGTGTCCAAGAAGGCTGCTACATCCAAATCCGTGGGAGGCTTCTAAAAACATCGTGGGAGAGCGGAGACCGCACAGACGGTTCCAAAACCTTTATTCTTACTGACGTCATTGGAACACAGCAGCTCGACCGTGAAAACACGAGGGGGATTGTATTCTCCCCTGATTATCTCCTCACAGACCTAGAAAGTAGCGAGCAGCTTGCCGTCCTGCCTCTAGCTAGGTTGAATGTCCTATTCGAGGTAGCCTGGGTAAGCGGAGATCTTGCGAAAGCATCTAGGACAACAATGTGCTTAGTTTTAAGGAAGGTCGATGACAGGAGCCTCGCAAATCTCGGCAACAGAGATGTATATGAAAGGATTGGATTTACCGAATACGTTAGCTTCGCGAACGGGGTCAGGAATATGGACACGAATAATTATGTGGAACAAAATATTGTAATTATATAGACTCTTAAGCAGCAAACTTTAACGACATGCCTAGAGGGTACCAAGTTAAGACAATGGATTTAACATAATGTGTATCAAAGTTTTAAACCATCTGGTTCACCGAGTCAAAGACCACTGTGCCTTATTGCGAGTGGGTCGAGGAGTCAACAGATAACGTAGCAATAGTACTGGTCCCTATGCTTACGGTGTAGAGGGGGAAAGTCAGGGTAACACACCAGGTTTCGCCTCTGTGAGCTTTGTTGTCGGCTACTCGTGCTCCAATATTTATCATTGAATTAAGATACAGCCGGTTTTTACACACCACAGCCGTCTATATCAAGAGGTCCTTAATGAAGTATAATATCCTAGGAGTGCGAGCAGCCTCTAACTAGCATGGGCTCCACCCCCTTCCGTATAGAGCAGGAAATACCGTATATACAAGAAGATAAGTTCTTTGATATCAAGAGGATCTCGGTATGCTGATATACGTTTTAACTAGGTAGGATAGTAAATAGGGGTCACCCCTTAGAACAACAGTCGACTGGAATATGTGAAATAATGTTTATTCTATCAACATATATCCGTGAGATTCGATCAGAGATTGTTGTAGGATACCTGATAACAACAGAGGAATAAGCGAGAAAGGCTTCAATCGGTGACTGTTGTACATTATGTAAATAGTTAGCAATTTTACCATTCTGTATGTGCTGTTCGTTATGCGATGACAGCCTCCCCCAATCCCTTGATATGACTTATTATTTAAACGCTGATAGTGGCCGGCACGTCCGGTGCCGATGCATTGAGTAGATTAAACGGTTTGGTATGGACCATTCGCTGAATAAATCTGTCAGCAGCCCAGTAGAAAATATGTGACTTGTTTCCTAGGCAAACCGCATCATCATTACCATCATTCCTGAAAATCAAATTGCTTAAGATACAGAACTTGATAATTCATGATTCTGTCTCTCCTAAATAAACCGCTTCAACAAAATCGAGATCCACACACGAGAACGACTTTCTGTGGTTATACACCATCCCAGCATGGCTGGCGACTTTGTTTCCAATAATTATTTTACATAGCTAGCTTCGGCAACTGTGTGCAACGTGATTGTTTTCATAGCAATATAGGTAGGACTTATAACCCATGTTCCTAGTAGAAACCGAGCCTCCTAGTTGGCTTTATATGGGTTTAGTATCTTTTTTTATTATTAACCTGCTTGCCGCAGTTATGTGCGCTTTTCTATACTCTTGCCGCGAATTAGTCCGCGGTCAGGTTGTACGGAAGGTATGGGCTCCGTCGTGTACATGTGGATGGAAAATATTAATGTTGCATAAAGGACTCGAGGTAGTCTGTTTTTTTCCCGTTTTGGGGACGGATCCCCAAAGAGGTGGTGTCGATAGATGTATATGCCCATATTCAACTGGGAAAGTTCTGCCGATGCCTTTTAAAGAGGGTTTCTGGTGGTATCATATATCGTCTAAGAGTTCCTTATAATGTGTTGGGTGTAGTAAGAGGCGTTGATTGGGTGGCATGAGGGGGTTTATATACTCTCGTTTGTGTTCGCGATGGCAGCTGTAGACGGCGAGGTTTACGGCATAATTGAGTTTCAAGGTTAATAACACTCGGGAGGCACCGAAAGTAAGGAAGTCTAACGCATAGTCCCATGTCTTTCTAGTCACATCTAAAAAAAGTAGCACTTAAATACAAAGCCTTGATCACTATGAGCAACGACGCAACAAAGAAGCCCGGGAAGTGCCAAGGCAGTGTAAGTCTAAATTGTGTATTAGCGTGTTAGAGTCAGCTGGGAGCAGTCGAAACCCTCTTCGCAAAGCTGTGCCTGACATACGACTATACAATTATTTCTTCGGCTCGCATGCATATTCATTCGTAGTGAGTATGCACGGACCCTAAGACGGCAAGGATGGAAGACTCCTATTCCCAGTTACTGTTGATAACATCGACAATCACGCCGTGGTCCTCATGTTGCTTGAGCCCCGAAACTACAACAACAGCAACAATGCCCTCTACGCCGCTAACACGGACTATGAGATAAGAAGGTTAGTGGGGGACCGAAGCTAATATCCAGAAGCAACGAGAAACGGTTTTTTTGTGCACTCTCAGCGTGGGCAAGAAACAACTCGGGTTGTCTCTAGGATACCAGCATGAAGAGCAAAAGCCACGAATAAAAGGACAAACTTACTAGGCACCCCGCCGCCATGAATGGCATACCTCCCAGCAACATCCTCGCTCATGCCGAACTTGAGCCGGAAAGCCCGCTCGTCGCCCTGGTACTTGCACTGGAGGAACCACGTGCTGGCAGCGAACCTCAGCACGGCGTTGCGCTTCCTCTGGACCCAGTTATCGTTGTCGGGCGCCGTGCCCGAGCCCACGGCGGCCTGGAACAAGACATGCTCGCTGTTCGCCGACGCGATGGAGATGAGCGTGGGCTTCTCGGCGGAAAACGGGAGTAATCTGGCGTAGAGAAGATGGCCCAGTTCCCAGGCGTCCGACGCCGTGAACGAGTCGAGCGTGAAGTCGCTTGTTGCTTTCACTGCTTCTGGCTGTGCCGGTTAGTCGCGCGGGCGTATTGACCGATATTGCTGCTAGCATGTGCATGCATGCATATGTGTGCTTGTGAATATATGGGTGCGTGATGGCTCGGTTTATAACAGCTTACATCGTTCGGCGGGCTCGGGATCGGCGCCGCTGTTGCGCCCTCGCCCTGGGCCGCGAGGACGGCGCGCAGGCCGACGCCTGCTGATTTATCTTTGCGACTGAGGATCTTGGGCGACATGATGTGGTTGGCTTGGCGTAGAGATGACGATTATTTTTCTGGGCTGGGCATTTTCCGTACACGATGGGTTCAGTGGAGCTAATGCGGGAGCGGACGATTGACGTCAAAAAGCTACCTACTATAGGTATCTCCATCTATCTCCATCCATCTAGTCCGACAGCCCAACGTTACATAAACTAGTGGACAAGCATCTTTCCGCAACCGGAGTCCTGCCCTTTTCGCGGCCTCTGCCTCTTGAAAGTAGATATCTATGCCGTTAGTATAGAACTTGGTAGCGGTATAACTCTCCTTCATGGGGTAGTTTTCGGACCCAGGCATACAAGTGTTCAAGACTGGCAATTAATTACGCGAGTCCTTGAAACGAGAAAGACAGCTAGCTTGTTTGATTGATTGGCTTCTACCTCGACTAACAAACTCTGCTTATCGTGTGCTGCCTTGAAATGGTCGCGACACCCGACTTCTCGTCGTGGTGCGTGACTAGGAAGGGTAGTAGACGAGCCGGAGAGAGGTCCTATGACTTGACCCAGGGATGTATAATCGACCTGTCCAAGTAGGGATGTCGTTCGTATGGAGTATCCTCTCTAGAATCTTCTTGCACCAACTAGAGGTTACTACGTAAACTGGTGGTCGGAATCTATCGTATCGAGCTACCTTTTCTCGTATTTCACACATGCTAGGGTCACAATCGGGATCGAGGGAATCAATCAATCTAGTGACTGGAAAGAAAACACCTTTTCTTTGGCTCATGGGGTACAAACAGCCCCTTAACGCTTTGAATCCATCCGCCTTCTACTCCTTGCACCGCTTTTGCAAGTTAATGATACGTAAACGCCAAATGGACGACGAGGCGAAGAAAAAAGATATATCGTACAGAGGCTAATGCCAAGTTTCATACAGTCCTCATCATCAGCATTAGTAGGCCCATCAACACCCGAGGCCTCGAGCGTGGAACTCGCTAATTATGCTACCTACTACTTGCCCCTGCTGTTGTGGGAGGACACGCCGTACCGGATATCGCGGGGTATCTCCGGGCACATACACCTGTCCGATGGCGCCGCTATTCCAGCGGAAAGGTCTTGCCTAAAAATAAAAAATAAAAGAGCAGACGGTGTTCATGTCCAAGAGAAAAAATAGAAAGGGGTAAAATAAAATAAACAAGCAATGATATCAATCCCAGACGCGAATTGCAGTAGCGCCACTGACAAACAATGTGTTGAAGCAGTCAACCCCCAACACCGCGGAATATCGGGGAAATCAAAGACCAAGCTCATATCCTGTTAAGACGCCGATATGCTAATGATGACGAGGATGGAAATAGAAACGGTCGTAGAGAACCTTATGCTTTTTATGTTGGGTTGGTCTTCTGGCGTTTATTGTGTGCCATGCGCGGTGTAGACGGGGGCTTTTTTGTTACACCGTTTACTTGAGGTGCGCCCAAACTGGCCGGTGTGGGAGCACCACTGTCCTCTTCGGCCTTTACCGTCGATGGCCTCCTGCGCTTATTGCTCGCTGGACTGGTATTAGCACTCGGTCCGCTGGAATTTGTCCCTTGTTGACTCTGCTGGAGCTGCATGCCGGGTGCTTGCATGTGAACCTGTGCGGGACTTCCCATATGCGGGGAATTAGGAAGCTGGAGATGTGATGCAGCCGGCGAAGCGCCTAAAGGGAACTGGCTGAAGCTCGGCGTCCGTTGGCTTGGCGGGATATTGCCCGCGGGATGTCCGTTCATCATCGCTTGCTGCGGGCCATTGGCGATATTGGTGTGCACATATTGCTCGAGGGCTTGATAAGGATTGACCCCCGAATGGGATTGGTAGTAGTGGAAAAACGGCTAATACGAGATGAGTTAGCAACTCTCTGCTACTGAATCATCCAAAGGCTAAGCATGTAACTGCTTGCTGTGCTTCCTACTCCCTCATGAGTCCGCGACCTGGTATCGACTTACATTCATTTGGCCCATGACTTCCACAATCTGCGGTAAGGATGTTAGTTTATATGGTAAAGTAGGTGGAGGCTACAAAAGACACATACCTCGAGGAATTGGAAGACGGGTTCCGTGATGCCCATGTTATTCTTTACGGCGGAATGGGGTATTACGAAATCAGGGGGTGCAACTGGCGGCGATTTCATCTGTTTCGACTTGCCCTTCTTGTTCATCTCGGGGGAGCCGTTTGCGTCCTGTCCGTTCATCTTTTTCCATTCTTTTGCCCACGAATGCGTTGGTCTGGCAGCATCGATAACCATGCTCCTCGAAACGTATTCCTCGTGCTTTTGGGTGTTAAACTCCAACATCTCCAGCTTCTGTTCATTGTCAAATTGTGCCCTGAGCTGCCCCGTCGAAATCACCTAATCCAAGTACGTCAGTGAGTGAGACACAAAGCCGTAGGTTCTTGAGCTTAGCTGCTATGTACATACATGAGAGTTCGCAAACCAATATATCAGGCTAGCTTTAGGATTCTCAAGGAAGTGATAGCCATTGGGTAATTGCCGGTCAGACGTGCCCTTCTCGAATGTCAATTGTATCTGGCGGATACCACTCCGAAAATGCGTGTGAAAATATCTGGCGAGTGCTGGTTGCACGATTTCGTAGTGCTTGTTGTCTTGACTGTGTTCTTCGTTCGAGGGATCGGAGCCGCCAACGGGGAGAGACAGCCGGAAGACGCCTCTGTGTGAGAAGAACCGTTCAACAAACGCTTGCCAATATTGTACATCATCTTTACCCTTGACACCCTATTCGAACAAGTTAGTAGCAGGTCGCGTCGTTCCTTATTGAATGCGACGAACCTGAAAATTACTCAGATGCTCGCTAAACTGCATCAACTTTAGCAGGCACTGGCCCTTCATCATACTCTCATTCTTGTGTTGTTGGGCTTGCTGTTGCATATGGAAAAGCTGTTGAGCTTGTTGAGCCTGTTGCGCTTGAATGAGCTGTGCGTTTGGCTGCTGTTGGGGTTGGTTTGCTGGTTGGCTTTGTGCCTGGGGCTGTTGTTGCGGCTGCTGCTGTGGCTGCTGTGGTTGTTGAGGGGCAGTTGGGCCTTGAGTCTGTGGCTGGTTGGGCTGGCTGCTAGCGGGTGTGGCTGCTCTTTGGGGGCCTTGAGCGCCGGTAGGGGCTTGTTGAGGTTGATGTTGGCCCTGTTGAGGCTGGCCTTGTTGCTGGGGCTGTTGGGGCTGCTGGGGCTGTTGCGGTTGACCTTGGGGTTGAGGTTGAGATTGGGGTTGGGGTTGAGGTTGAGGCGGAGGTTGGGGTTGTTGATTCTGCGCAACCGTTGCCGGCATCTGCTGTGCCATAGACTGTGCAATTTGGTTTTGCTGTATCGTCTGGAGTTGATGCGGCGTCATGTGGGCGGGATGGCCTGCTTGGCCTGCTTGGTGCATGGCGTTATTCGCGGCTTGCTGAGCTTGATGCTGCTGCTGCTGTTGTTGTTGTTGATGCTGTTGTTGCTGCTGCTGCTGTAATGCAAGCTGTTGCATTTGCGCCATCTAAAAGTTACCAAGTTAGTTACGGGGTGAGAGCGACTAGAGGTCACGGTAATATTCTGAAGGAAGCATACCTGGTGTGCTTGCTGGGGAGTTGGATGGCCGCCTCCCTGTGGAAGATGACCCTGTGGGATATGTCCTGGTATCCGTGGTTGCATGCCGCTTCTTGCTAATTGCTGGTATTGTGCGGGAGTCATGTTTGCCATGTTCGTCATGACGGGCATGCCCGATATGAGCTGTTGTTGGATCATGGCGGCCTGTCTCTGTTGCATCATCCGTTGTTGCTGCTGCATCGCAAATAGGTTTTGATTCATGTTGGGGTTTTGGGCCACTACAACTATTTGTTAGCAATGGCGCGGATCATCATTAACCGCGGCTTGGCACTGTTCAAGTCGCCGGGGAATACTCACTATATTGCTGCTGTTGGAATATTTGTGGGTTTAGATGTTGGAGAGCATGAGTATTTGGACCAGCGGCGCCCTGAGGCATGCCTCCCATCATGGCAGCGGGATTCACTTGGCCACCGGGACCGGAAGCGGCCATGTGAGCGGCCATCTGGGGTGGTATACCTTGCTGAGCTCCAGGTTGGCTGGGGTTATGGGCCATACCGGGAGCAGTCATAGGGTGACCAGGATGGACACCGGGATGTTGCTGCATAGATGGGTGGAAAGCCCCCGGAGGCATACTCGTCATACTCGCCATACTTGCCATCATGTCTAATTTTGTCGACTACCCACAGCGTGGATATCGACGTATCTCTTTTTGCGATGTATCATGCGCGTATGGGTTAGTGGGAAGGGACGTGGTGCGCCACAGGCTATCGGATGATGGGTCTGGAACGCACGCGTCGTAGGTCCGTCGATCGATGTACTACGGCGAGGGAAAAGAGGAGCGTAATATAGGCCGCGACGAGAGTCTCCTAAGGGGGGACCAAGCGTGTGTGGAACACGGTGAGTTTTGGGTCCGCAATTTAGTGAGGCGGCGAGACGGTAGGCTGAAGAT
Organism: Xylaria sp. Z50; assembly: GCA_037356035.1. NCBI lineage: Eukaryota > Fungi > Ascomycota > Sordariomycetes > Xylariales > Xylariaceae > Xylaria > Xylaria sp. Z50. Next base: position 70,352 of record JBAWJU010000134.1, read on the forward strand.
GCGATGCCGCCAAGTGCGTCGTAAATCAGCTACTACGAACTAGGAGTGTCTCGTCTTCCCAAATGACAGACAAATGACGCGGGAGAAGAGCGCGCGCGAGTGCTCCAAGGGGTGGTGCTACGGTTGACCGAGCGGTTCCACTTTGAGCGACGGTACTCGATGGAGTTGAGAGGTTCAAGAGACATGCAAAGAGGGAAAAGAGAACGAGGCGAAGATGAAGACAAGTGGTTGTCACGAAATCCGGGTGCAGTAGCACATGGCCGGAGTGGAATTAGAACAGAGGAAAATGTAATAGACAGGCAATAATTGCGCGCGTGTACGCGATGCTCTTTAGGCACGATGGATCGCCAATGGACCAGAACCAACACGACGACAGCAAGACTTGTCCTGTCTGTGTGCCTGCCGGTGCTGGCAGGTGGGTAATGAGGAGCTGTGGCCTAGAATGACTGGCGGGCGATAGTTGCCAGAGTCGGTCTCGTGGGTGTGTTGTCGCGCTGGAGAAGAAGCGGGATCGGGTAGCGGCAGTAGCGACGGTCGAGAATTGGGAGAACGACACGGTCGAGTCGCACGTAATTATCGTAGACGAAGAATGCTATGATTTCTGTCGAGGCGATGTTGGTTGAAGGGGGTGGTTGGTTGGTTGGTTGTATATAGCAACGTTGAAGGCCGTGGTAAGAGGCTCCGCAGGTTGAGGTGTGTGTCGTCGGATTAAGCTGCAGATGGGGGACGGAGAGGTAGAAGGGGAGGGGGATATGACGGTAGAGTACACGCGCGGGAGTCGAACGAGTAGCGACGGTGGTAGTAACAACAGCAGCGGGAGCAGCAAGCGACGACGGGCTGCGGCGGCTTGCAGAGAGACGATCGGTCGGTCGGTCGGGTGGTCGAACCCTAGGGATGGGATGGGATGGGCAAGTACCTGAGAAGGCGCGCTGGGCGCTGTGAGCTGGGGAGCGGGAGCTGGGAGCCGGGAGCTGGGAGGGATAACGGGTGCAGGACCAAAGGCCAAATGTGGATATTGATGGAAATGGACAGGCAAAGAAGGGCGGATTTGATTAATCAGACAAGACAAGACAAGACGGGGACCAGACCAGACCAACCCAGAGAGTAGGTAAAGTGACTAGGTAAAGTGACAGACAGGAACGGGAACGTGTGTGGGTGATGTGATGGGCAGGCCAGAAACAGGCATTGATATGGGGGGGGAGGATTTGGGTGACAGTGTGAGCAGGGCTGGGCTGCCTGAACGGAGGGAGAGTGGCCAGTGAGCGATGGCTAAACTCGACGAGGTGGGGACTCAGGCTCGGTATGCAATTAGAGGTATGGAATTACAGGGGACATGCGCGTAATGCGGGCGTGGTGGTGGATTTGATGGATCTGATGGGGCGGGAGTGATGGGCGGATTGAGATGGCGGATTCGGTGGCGGATGGGAATACAGCCCAGGTTACTTAAACCAGACTAGGGTATCTTAGGAGGAGGAGTAGCCTTGGAGATAGGGTAGGTCTGTGTAGGTAGTCTGTAGGTAGTCTGTAGGTAGTGTATATAGTGTGCTGTAGAGATTGAGATGAGACCTAGATAGATACTACTAACCTCGCTCAAAATATCCCGAGATATCAATTCGTCAATGCAAGCAATATACCGTACCATATAGAGGACGTGGGAAAGAAGACGCCGTTATAAATGATAAGAAAGAGCTGATGCCGTCTGCTTCTGAAGTCTGCGTGCTGTAGGTTAGTATTGTATGTGAGATCTGGTGACTCAGATAACGTTTGTGGCGTGTTGTAAGTTGAGTGGCAAGAGGTGTAAATTGGTGCTGGGTTAGTAAGGTAATGTATAAATGTCCAATGTCCGGTGGCTCGCTCGTGCCACGGTAACTTTTTACTCGAAGCAATTGGCCATCTATCTTACTGATCTGTCTCATTGATTGAGATGTCGAAGCTATGGAGATTCTAGCGCAAAGCTTAGAGCCCAGAACACAAGAGATGGCGCAAAAGGTAGCTACATAAGAAAAAAGATGGTCTCCGCACTCGAGAAAAAAAAAAGGGAGATCAATGTCTTACCTATTTTCCCTCCTTTTCTTTTTTTAACTCCTATTATTTCGGTGTTGCTGTCGAATCGTCTTGTCGATTAACTAGCGATTGGCGGGTAGAAGGTATTCTACTAGTGTTAGTATATTTAGTATATGCTGACGCTACCCATAGGTTGTTGTGTGTATTGGAACTAGAACCTCTTTTTGTATCACCTCTCATCCTCGCCCTCGTCCTCGTCGCCGTCGCTACTGATGCAACGGGGTTGCGTTGGCCGAGTGCGTGGAAGTGGGTTGGGTTATTCCACCGTGTGCTGTACAGCCTGTACTTACCTATGTACGAGTTGTGGCAGTAGTCTCTAGTACCACCAGCAAGGTATAGCGAATTTATTGGTGCTGTAGCGAGCCGGGTTAAGCTCTATGTAGAGATGATCGTTGGCTTGTACCTATTATGTGTGCCTATCAAGTAGTCTCACAGGCGCTGATTTGTAGTGAGTGCAAGTGCTAACTATATGCTGCGATAACAGAGCGCTTGATCGGTTGGCGGTGCAATAATGCACACTTTATATGATACCTGTGAGCTCGACAATCACCATCTACTTTTTATAGTGCAAACCACCGGAGAACCGCGAAGCCTATGTCTGCCTAGGTAGTTCCAGAGTTCGAGCAGGAAGAGGCCGGCGCCTAAGTTCCATATCTATGCCGAGATGAACCCTAAATGTCTACTTTAAGTATTCGTGAACCTTGACGGCTTATTGGGGAAACGGTAAAGGAGTCCCTATAAAGCGACTGGCTCCTGCACCGATACAAGAATGCATCGAGCTGAACAATTTTTCATAGGGCCTCCTCAATCTTTACACACTTCACTTTCTATCCTGCTTCCTGAGCACATCTCTAATGTTCGAACCCCTTCCTGTTAACCATGAGACCCTACAAGTTAGTGACTATTAGAAACTGTGGAATGCTGGCAAGTGTTATATCAACAGATGAAATCTGCAAGCCACTCGCAAGCATCCATACCAGGACTCATTCTATGAAATGGTTGAGCAGCACCGTCTCACCAGCCTCACTAAGTCTAGCTTCTCGCCGAGTTTTTTAGGCCAAAATGCCTCCGTAAGAGAGGCCTAAATAAAGTAGTTATCACATAAAACTAGGTTACTACTTGGCTAGTGTAGCATCTCTATTTTTACCAAGCCTTTCCTTCAAGCACCGCTTAAAGGCTATAAAAATAATCTAGTATAGGTAGGTATAAACCTATAGTAGAAGTGTTTATATAGATACCTTTGGTATTGTATTTATATAATTACTACATGTAGCTACGGCTCTGCCCGTTCTTTTGTGGCTTATGTGCGAGCTTCCAGCTAATACCAATACCTAGGATACAAGGTAGTGTAGGAATACAAGGCAAAATGCAGGCAGGGTGTGGAGGTGTACAGTACGTACACTTGCATATGCATATAAGGCGGATTGGCGTGAGATGACTAACCGGAAAAAACATTGGCGCGTCTTTTGGAGCAGCACGAGGCACGAGAAAACGGGAAATGCGAGAGAAGGAGGGAAAAGCTGATGCCCTCAGGTCGAGTGGGCTGGCCGCAATCCCCGTCGAGGCGTGATGAGCATGACAGGGGTATCACCAAGGTGGCACCGTATTGGTCAGAGACTGGGGAGTGGAAAAAAATTAGAGTGGGGATACTGACGTGCATCAGCATTCTCCATCCAATGGGAGAGTAAGGAACATCGGATATCGGACTATAGTAGTTCCTGATGCCATTTATAGGTCTATTGATTCCACCTAGAAATATACAAGTACATATTGTAGGCACTCTGACCTGATATTCTTATATTTCTCACATAATCCTCAGCTCGCGGCTCATCACGGGAAGCCATCATAGGTAGGTACCTGGGTATCGGCATGCGCACAAAATAATCTCAAAGTTTTGATCAGATATTGAATTGACAGGTGATCCTTTTTTTAGACGCGTAGGTAACCAGCCCGTAATACCTTAGGTACCTACTTTCTGCCGGCCGTAGCAGCTCTCACCACCCGGCAATGTTATATGTAGCTCATCCCAACAGCTCCGCTCCTCTCCACAGTTTATCCGATAGTGGCAGACAAACTGTCCGCGCAGCCCCCACCTGCAATTTTTCTTTCCGCGTGTTGAGGCTCTCTACTCTCTCCCTCTCTCTCCCCGTTCTCGCCTATAAATTTTCATCATCTCTGTCTTTCTCATCACCTTTTTCTTTTCAATCACGGCTCACTCTCTTCTCTAGACTTTCTCGCAATGTCAACGAAGTCGTAGTTTGCGTATAGCGGTCTATTCTGTTCTTGACATCTGTGGTTTCTGTAATTTTTGGAGGGGTTTCTCTCGTATATGGTAAGTTTTACAATCCCTGCTCCTCTCCTATCATCGCCATCTCTCTCTCAGGATGACACCCAAACAAATTGTCTTCTTTTCCCAACCGAATCGACCATGAAGAAATTTCGACTGTTCGGGCTCTAGCAGCCTGTTACTTGCCAGTATATCTTGTCTGATTTCGTGTGCTTCAACACACGATATAGAGAGATCTTACTATTCGAGAACTATCTGCTTTTATCTGCCTAGACTCGGTAGCTAACATCGACATCTATAGGTCACTCATTAGCCTTCTCTTTGATTGTGCGATGCTTTAATGGTTATTGTCGCTTTCGTTACGGAAAGGTGCTCCAGCCCATATGTACATGCTCTACTTAGTTAGTCCCCACCGCATCTTGACGATGCTGCAATGAAAAGAAAACAATTGAAACATTCTTTATATTGTACATTTTTGTGTTTTGAATATCTTACTTCATTAATGAGTGTGTGGTCTGTCTTCTCTAGTGTGGTCGATGTAATTTGAGGACGTAGCCCTCAGTAGTTATGAGTGAACTTCGGGCCGCAGCAAAACTAAACCATAGCTAGATCGCTATTTTGCCGCGCGTCAATGTGTTAGAATAGGTTGAGCTATATATCTAAGTATCGTGATAATAATTCAGTCCCTTGTATCTTCGCAATCCCTTCCACAGCCAGCAAACAAACGAGTAAACTTACATACATACTCCCTAAAAGATAATAATAATTAATAGAAAAAGAAAAAGAAAAAAAGGCCTCGGAAACCTCCCAAGAAAGCAAGCGATGAATCAAACAACCATCGAACAGACTCACTCGCCTCACCCCTACCACTCCCACCCACCTATTTAGCTAGACATGTAGATATTAGAACTGCGGGGCTCAAGGCGCGCCCTCGGTCTTGCCGCCATTCGGTTCCCAGCCTTCCTTCGCCATCTCAAAGCTCTCGAAGACGAACGCGGGGGCAACGGTGCATCCGACGAGCGTCCAATCGCCGAGACTCTTCGCATGCTGCCACTCGCCCTTCTGCACGACGACCTGGGGGCGTTCACCCTTCAGCAGGTCATTGCCGAGCACAACGTCCCTGACCTCGCTGCCATCGTCCCAAGCCAGCGACAACTGCAGCGGCGCACCGGCATAATGATGCCACACCTCGACGGCGTCGACCACGCGGTGCCAGTGCGAGAGGCCGGACTCGCCTTCCAGGAGATAGTAGATGCAAGTGCTGCTTGCGCGGGCGGCCGGCGAGGATTCTGCCGTCGAAGAATCCCGGAACGTCTCGATGAAGTATCCTTTCTCCGGGTGTGGCGATAGATGCAGCGCCTCGATGACTTGTTGCGCGGTGAGCTTGTCTGATGACGACATTTCGCTGCTCGTCCCTGGGGTAAATATAGGCAGCTGAAAAACTGTTAGTAGAAATAGTCTGGATCAAATGCTAGATAGATAGATAGATATCTAGCCGGGGTAGACAAACAGGTGAGTGCTGAGAAGCGGGGTTCGACGAGGGGTACGATGAATTGTTCTTATAATACCTTTGATAGAAGGGATAATAACTATTCTTTTGCTCAACCAGGTAATGAAGTGCGCGTTCAAGGGAATTGTAATCAGACAGGCTTTTTGTTTTAACTTTGTTCTTTATATTAACAGAATAGAGACTCGGGCGGCGGCGGTAGATGGACGGACGGGCGGGCGGGTGATTCGGATCCGGGACCTACATAATATTCATTTCAGATACGACGCTGTACCACCTGGCGCCAACAACTACGTAATACATCTCATCTTGTCTTTCCATCACTAACATGCAGATCTACATATAGTACATATGTAACCCAGTATCTATGCATAGCTTGTCCAATCCTGGATTCTCTATGTAGACTCGCTTTACACTAGATAATTCCAAAGCCTAGATACTCGTAGAGAGCAAACATGATTTCTTTTTCCCACCTAGGCAAAAAGTAATATTCATGACCACCACAAGACCGCCAACTCGATAATTTATCTCATCATACTGCCATATTTATTTCAACACACACATCTTGAATCTCGTAGGTATCATTGCCTTGTTACTCCATTACTCCATTACCCGTTACCCCGTCACGCCGACGCCTTCCTGTACGCCTTCCCGTAGAACGCTGCTATTTGATCTATTGTCCGGTCGTTTGACCCTGCCGCCGACAATACCTCTCCTATTCCGACCTGTTCGACCTCGGCCTAACCAGTTCAACTTGAGAAGTCGACCCAGCTCGGACACCATCTTACTGGGTTCATCCGCCCCACCGACCCCCGTTACAGAGCCTCCTCCCATCCTAGTACCAGCGCCGGCGAGGACGCTCATGCATTGCAACAAACGACCGACCATTTCAGTCACTTGCTTGCTGTCCTCGACGTTCTGTTCATGCACGGTGCCCAGCACTTCCCGTGTCCGGTCACCGTCCCTCGTCTGCGGCGTGAAAGGTCGAAGAAGAGACCCGCCACTCACCGACGCCGGATCGGATGCGCCACTGCCATACGACACATTGCTAATCGCACGACTCCTCGATGGGTTTGAGTCGTTGCCAAACACCGTCGTCGTGGTTGAGTTGTAGCTGGCCACGCTCGGGTCGAGCGACATGGCCGTGCCCGGGCGCGCCCCCGCGAAACCCCCATCGGATGGTGAAGTTGATAGGGAGGCTATGTTGTCGCTCGTTATTGGCGGTGACGCCAAAGCAAGCGAGGCGAGGGAATACGGCAAATGCTCGAGCGAGAGTCGAGAAAAGATGGCCTTTAGCTTGTCGTAGCGTGGCAAGATTAAAATGTCACGGTAAGCTGTAAGCACCATTCGCCGTATGTCAAGCGTATGGCTAGCAGGTGAGGCGTGTGCTTCTAGGTTACCACCTCCTGGCGTGCTCGACGTAGGACCGCTGGCCACTATGCCACCCCAAAGTTCCCGCGCTTGTTCGGCCGTCAGAAGTGGTCCAACGCCCGAGAATTCGAGGTCCAGCGGTAGGAAGACGGCTTGTAGATAGGGAAGGATATTCGTGAACGTAATCACCCACAGCTCCACCAGGGCTGGGATGACTCGATCTTCTGGTGTCATACGTAGAGCATTGTCGAGTGACGCGAACCCCGTCGTAAGGAGATCTCGCACGTCGTCGACGATGATGTGCGCGGAACGGCGCTGAATGCAATATTGAATATGCATCGTCACAACCCGGTTGAGATCTTCGACTGGTAAACGTAAATCCTCGCCTTCAAATATGACAAGTAGTTTTGCTTTCAGATACGGCCAGGCATCATCAAGAGACATACTGTTGAGGCCGTATTTAGCCGAGTCTATGGGCTCATGGATGTATGAGCCGTTGTTCGCTATCGATCCGAGACTGCCTGGACCGGTCCATTCAGTTGCTAAGCCAAAGGTCGAGTCGTTATCGTGGCGCATAATATCGCTGAGCTTCTCTTCCTTCCTCTTCTCACGCAGCGCCCGGCCGCCATGGCGTAAGTCGAGACCACTAACGCTTTTCCCCAGTGCGCTATTAGGGCCCGGACTCGGAGGCGGGTTGAAATTATATAGACTCGAGGGCGCATTGGGATCAACGGGACGTGAGTTGCTGGCGGCTGACGACAGGGGCAGATTATGATCTTCTTTGCTAGTCAGTTTGTGTTTCTGGCGCGACAGGAAATGATGATGTTTTCGTTCTTTATCTTTCTCCTTCCCTTCCCGCTCGATAGGGGAATCTGTAGCACGAATGGTGGCCGAGGATGAATTGGCCAAGTTATAAAAGGACTGCGAATCGGCCAAGCTTGTGGTGCTATAGTTCCCTCGCTGGAGGGAGGCGAGCGCCGACCCGATCTTGCCAGGGCTTGGTATGGGGCGTTCTTTCGACTCGCTCTTGGTATCGATCTTCTTGGGGCGGGAGAAGAGCTTGACCTTAGACTTTTCGGCTTTGGCGGGCTTCTCAGGAGCGGGTACAGGGTGCTCTTGGATCGGGGGGATGGGGGAGGTGGACTGAGAAGAGGAAGTCCTGGGGAATGCTACATTGGCCGCGGTAGTAGCGGCAGCAGCATGACTGCCCAAGAGGCCGTTGTGATATCCTAGACTACCAAAACCATTGTCGCGCGGTGCGCTAGCCTCGGTCAAGCTGAGCACGGGAGGACTACGCGATCCGCCGGCGGGCCTAGGTGGAGGTCTTTTAGAGGGGTCATGTGTCTCGCTTCCAGGAAATGGCACAGTTTGAGAACGATGGCGACTGTGCTGCTGTTGCTGGTGGTATTGCTGCGGTTGCTGCTGGTGTTGATGTTGGTGTTGCATAGCAGCTTGGGCAGCGATCTGACTAGCCGATAGCACTGCAGATGACTGTGACATGCCGACTTGCGACAGGTTGGAGGTACTCGTAGAAGGCATGCTGGGCTCGAACAAACCCGGCGTCTGCGAATGCTTCCTCACATGGCCAGCACGTGTAGGAGGGAGGGTCAAGGGGGAAGCGTTTCGGGTACCGGGGGTATCGTTAGCGGATCGGTTGGGGCGCGAGAAGTTCTGAGGGCTCCCGCGGCCTGGGGAGTTGGGGAATGTTGGGCTGGAGAGGCCGACTGGGGTCTGAGGGGTCCGCGTCTTGGGTAGAGAGATGGTATCTTCGGTGGAGGAGGTATCTATCCTCCGTATCATGGGCCGAGAGGGTGCGGCAGTGGCAGCGTTGGCGGCGGCGGCGGCGTTGTTGGCGCTGTTAGTGTTATAGGTGCTGGACGTGTTGGAAAGCGAGGTGGAAGAGGCAGAGGAATTGCCGATGGAGCCGGGAACAAGGGGCGAGAAGCTCCCTGGTGCTCTCTGCTGGGGCCGTGGTTGTTGCATCGTCTTAGTCGATTTATGGGCGATGTCGGAATATGAGAATACAGAATATCGAAGGCGTGGAACTCGCTACCTATCTCTGTCTAGGATATGTTGGTTACATGTCGGGTACATATTGAGTCAACGTTGGGGGGCAGAAGGCGACTCGTGATGTTGAAGAAGGCTGTACAGCATGCTCTGGTCTCGTCGTGTAGGGATTGGGGTGAAGATATAAGTCGGAGTGGGGGGAATATGAGAAATATAGGATGAGATGTGAATGTAGGAAGAGGCCGAGGTGAAGTAGCGATTGATGTATCAAGATGGTGGTTCAGCGGGGTCCCACCGTAGCCCCGTCACAGTACTATATACGTACTATATTATATATAGTACACTGAACACTTGAATCAAGGTCTGTAACCAAGGTCTAAAAGGTCCAAGTATGAATCAAAACAAAAGCAAAACAAGGGCATTTTAATAAGGCGCACTTGAATAATGCGCGTGGCTAAAGTATTAATTGTACTTAGAATGTTCTCTTTCCAAGTGCCGACAAGATATTTTACATTAGTTTCCCTACCTGTGTAACCAAACGTGGAACGTCATCCTTGGTACTACGACGACTATATGAACCCCCGGATGATAGGCATCACGGCACATTAAAGCTTGTAAAAATAAAGAATGTAGCAAATACTATGTGCGAGTGCTGGATAGACGATATCTATGAGATATAACATTATAGATTTAAAAAAAAAAAATTGACAGAGAGGGTGGATGGCTGTTCGCCCCCCAGAACCTTTGTCTTCGATATTACAAGTGACTGTTGAAAGAGAGTAGTGGCCTATAGTGACACTTCCCTTTTTCATAGTCTCCTTTCCGGTGCAATGTAGTTACCATGTTAGCCATGACATAGAGGGTGGATGGGTGTTTTGGTCCCAATGTTTTTGAAATCAACCGTAATGTTTGCTGATGTTGCTGCTCTGCTTCTTCGTAGCAACCCTGCTGTTGCAGCACTTCTGCCAACTTTCCAGTTGCACAGTTGAATTCGCAGCAGGCAACATCATCGACAACGCTAGTACGATCAATTTCATGATGCACATCCACGGCTATGCCGGAAATGGATGGTTAGGGGCGTCCGGGTGCTACGAAATGGGATTGAGATACCCTATTGCCTTACTATAAAGACATTGAGCACCTCACCGACCCCACCCCCGAGCAGATCAAGCCCGATGCTGGTTCCACTCCGGATTACCACGGCCGGAACGGTGAGCTTACCGCCAGTTATCCTTACACACCGTTGACAGGGAGCTTCTACCCCACTCTCGCGGCGACATGGGAAGCCCTGGGTATCCCCGTTTGTCAGGACAAATGGAGGAAAAGTTAAAGGGTTTACTATGCTCAAACAAAATTATAGGTTTTCATCACCACGAGTGGAGATAGTAACGGGCAAGAAGCACCTGGCCATGTGATAGCAACTGCCATCATCTATAATATTAAGCATAGTATGGAGTATGATATGACATTTATTGATGCATGAAGTTGCTGGAAACCTCGTGGCTATCTGTTTACTATATACAAGAGCTTCCTTTGTTTTATGTCATGGAGTTGTGACACACCCAACCTACTTGTCTGCCTACCAAGGTCGAGTAGCCCAGTGAATCAGACGGTTGTATTGAATATGATGTGGGGTCATGTACAATACAATAACAAGACGATGAGGCAAGAAATAGGATGACCAATTACGTTCTCTTCATTCACGCCCATATTCTTTGCTACGAGAGAGCCATGAGCGCTGTTATTAGGTAATACTCCTGGTCTATTGTTTGCTGTATTTGAGGCAAGGGAGGTTGGTTACACTCACGGGAACACCAGCGATTCAAGAGCTGCCACCTCATTGGAGTTATTACAAATAATTTTAGCGGCGAGTAGGACAAATCCGCGTCTATGACATGGTCATGAGACATCCCAAGACGCACCAACAGCGAATAACTAGTAATTCACAGATACCATGTACATAATACGTGCCGAGTGTGACCGAAGTCTACGGCTATAGCATTCAAAAGAAGGCAACAAACTTGCTCACACAGGCATCCAAACCTTCATCAAACCAACATTAAGTATAGATAGCCCCAATGGTTATGACAATAGACACAACGAGGGTATCCCAAGTCATGAATCCAATATAGCCTCTATGCCTGGTACTATCCTCCTCGAGGGTGAATTCTTCAGATGCATCTTGCCCCCTCACATGAACACTGGCTAAATACTTACACTCAATACATTATTGCATGTAATATGTACTCACTTCAGCATCTCCTCCAAGCTTTTGTCCTATTATATATCGTATTCCTTTCAGCTATGTTCACGAAGACAGATATTGAATATAAAAATTATTTAATACGTTTATTGGATGCTGTTTTGCTTAGAAGATTACATCAAAAAGATGGTGGGAGCAGCATCCGAAGCCAGCTCAGCTCTTATGATCAATTTCTCTGCGCTGCCGGGGGAGAAACTCAGCCTACGTCTTTGGATGAAGGCTTCTTATGCACATGGATACAGGATAAAGCGACGAGAAATATGATTTATTCTATAAGGCAGGCAGGAATCATCCAAGAACCTATGCTACGAATAGTCCGTTAGCCATGTTATTCACTTTTCGCTAACAGTCTATATATATATAATGCGGGAAATAATCGGGAGGCGAAACGAGCGCTAAAATTTCCATTTGGCTATAGGGTCCATAGGATCCATAGGGTCTGTAGGTTCATAGAGTCTATAGGGTTTATAGGGTACAAATACCACAGATACCGCAGCCTTTAACAAGGTAACCAGCCCTGCGACTACGCTTAGCTAGCTTGCTAGATAATTTTTTTTTAAGCTGTTATTTTAGTAATAATATTATTTTACTAAGGAAAAAGAAGGGGCTTTGCGCGGGGTAATTCTAATCTTGTGTTTATCTATTTACGTTTTACGTTTTTGGGTTTTGTTAGAAGTGGTCCCACTGGACCTTGCCTTGACCATTCTTTTAGGTCATTCAACAATTGGTCATTCAACAATCGTTTCAAAAAAATCGACCCGGAGGGTTCCGGGCGCATCCGGAGTCGTCGGTTTACGATAGCGGATAATTCCTCTTGGCTCATGATAGGCTCTTTGGGCTCGCGGTCAGCTCTCTGCGCTTTCTCGACATCCCACGGCTTCGTGGATCTTCGAGCCTTCTGGATCTTCTCAACTTCGCACGCGGGGAGGACATTGGTACCATAGATACCATATACCTTTTCCTTCTCGACATTCTGAAGTTCCGGGGGTAGCATCGCGCTTGTTTGGGTGTCTCTCTCGGCCCCCTTGTTGGCGTGGCGGCCCATTGCTGCCTTCCTGGAAGAGGATCGCCTAGGACACATGGTGAAAGCTGGCTTACGTAGCTGAGGTACTTAACTGCTCCTAGAGACGAGGGTGGTTTCTATTCAGGTGTTAAATGACAAGATAGCTTCGTCGGGGTTGCTGGCTGCGCAGATGGTTTAGGGGATAAACGGTATGTGGGAATCGAATGATTGGTCTACGAGAGAGGGAGAGAGAAAATCTCAGCTGGAGAATTGAGCTTGTTTAAATAATGCATCGAGGCTTGAAACAGCTCCCTTTTGATCCAAGTCCGAAAGACGGCTTAGCGGAGCTTAACAATGCATAGTTTACACCACGTACATATATCTCTTTATGTAGAGAGTAAAGGCCCGTGAGACCAATACCAAACATTACTATTGTTTTTTCTTAGACGTCTTTACTAGGCTATGTGCGCCATATTTGGTAAATGTTATCGTGTGATAGATTATGAGCCTAGCAGGATATGGAGATTTATCCGCTCTGTAATTGAGACTAATCTCTAGCAAATATGCAAGGGGAACATCCAAAACTTTTTTAATTAATATAGTAATAGACGAGTGAGCAACAACCAGCCTAAAAGATACTTGCTGTTCAACAAACGCTTAGGATCATCCTCTGCTCCACCTAGAAGTACGATGCCTCGACAAGGAAGCCAACGGTTAACTAAGCCAACAAATTAGCAAATAATTCTTCCTCGACGCCCACATATCGAAGCTAGCGAGTAATAAGAAGGGTTAAGCTTACCTTGGCGTGTTCGAAGACGTGCGGGAAGCTGACAGTCGAGACGGTGTCTTGAGCCGAGTGGATGTACGGCGACGAGTCGCGGATGTTCTCGTCGCAGACATACGCAGCAGGGTAACCTGCAGAATAAGCGGAAGCGCTATACGGTCACATCCAATTAGCTACCAACGAGGCCAAGCCATCACAGCCAGTGTGAGGTGATAGGGACTTACTGATCACTGCATCCGTAACCGCACCTGTCGGTCGACAGGGGCAGGCTGGTGTACACGGGCACGAGCTTCTGGATGAAAGACGTCAAGCCGGCGTCGGCGTAGTCGGTGAAGACGGCAATGACGTTGTTGGGCGAGTAGCCCGTCATGTCCTGGTTCATGACGGCGAGGACTTCGACGCCGCTGCGGACGTACGAGTTGAAGACATCGCGCGAGCCGAGGAGACCTCCCTCCTCACCTAGAACACGACTAATTAGCACAAGCATCTACTTGTCTTGGTCATTTCACATGTATCCCCGGTAGTATGCAGCGCATTACATAACCATATACACAGGCGTTTAGAAACTTTCTTAGGGGTGACGAACCTGAGTAGAAATGGAACTCGAGAGTGTTTGCGGGGGCGTATTTTGCGGTGGCGAGAACTCGAAGTGCCTCGAGGACAACAACAACACCCTACATATTGTATTAATTAGCTATTATCCCTAGAAATGCAAACAATAACTTTCACGTCCGTATAGAGGAATGGGCGCGTAGGTAGATGGACTAACAGACGCATTGTCATCCGCACCAGGGGCACGGCCGGAAGTAGTGCTGCCGATGGAGTCATAGTGAGCCGAGACGATAACGACCTCGGCCGACGTGCCGGGGATAGTGGCGATGACGCTGGGCTGGCTGTACGAGTGGGTGAACTGCTTCACCTTGATGGCCGAGTTGGCGGACGCTACGCTGACGACGGTGTTGTACATCCACGAGGCGCTCGTGGCCGCGTATGAGCCGCGGTAGTACCGGTTGTAGAAGTCGGCTAGTGTGTTGGTCCATGTCTGCAGGTTGCTCTGCCTGACATTCGCGATGAGCGCGTTGGCCTGCGTCTGGTGGCTCGGCGCCGATGGAAACACAGCTGCCCTCTGCTGAAGTTTAGCGGCCTTTCGGGCTGCGCCCATTGCCTCGAGTTCCTAGATCAAACTATTAGATTCTTATTGTTCATTAACGGGCCCCTTCTTCTTCTTCCCACTCCGGCTCTCGATTCTCGTTATTGGGGAGCATACCATGGTCTCAGTGACATCCATGAAGCCAATATGTTTCGAGATGAGCTTCTCGAACTTCTCCTCCTCAGTCATCCATGTTCCGGGATCCTCCTCGGATGTCTTGACGAGGCGTAGCTCAGCACTGGACTGGCCCAAGATGGGTCTGGGATCAGAATGAACGGCAGCGAGAGCTACGGGTAGAACAGCCCCGAGGACTGCTAGTCGTGAAAAGCCCACCATGATGATGATATCTTCTTTATACTGTTCTGTGGAGAGAGTAAGAGAAGATGAAACGGGGACTCTGCTTGATCAGGAGGAGAGCAGGGCAGGTATCCAGACTAACACAACCAACATTTCCCTTCCCACGACGGCGCATGCTGCTGTTCATCATTTATACATGTCGTAAACACTCTGCTCCATGGCATTTAGACCACACGTAGATCTCGCCTTCTTATTTGGGAATCAGTGAAGTCCGTCTCGGCATTCGGGGGGCCTGCCCAGGTTGGCGTAGCAGTGTTTCTGTGTTGCGACTTCGAGCTCCCTAATCCGGCACTTGGGAGGGTTTCTTGGCAGGCCGAGCCAAAGGGCAAGGGACGGCGGGCGTTGCCAAGCGTGCCAAGTAAGTCTTATCATCGGACGTGTCGACGGCGCCCGTGGGAGATTGCAACCTCATGTCGACCTCCCTGGCGATAAATTCTGCGATATTCTTGAGCCTAGTCACGCTATCGCCGGCGCTAGGTACCTGGGTAGGTAAAGGGGGGCAAAATTGGAGTCTACCTAAGCGGTAATGAATCATCGACTATCTTAGGCAAAACGGTGCGTCGAGAGTCGGCATACCTATCTCATATATACTAGTATGTATATAACATATTCACAACATTTTCAACTATACGAACATACATTACTTACCTAAGAGAGAGTATGGGGAATAGTGAGTTTGCACGACACCATATAGTCTAGCATCCGCGTCCTCAGGAATAGAGACCGGGGGTGTAGTGTTATGGGGCTCCATCACCACAAGGCTTTGCAAGGTACGTACTTGGTAAGAGAGCCTCCCAGGTAGGCTGTCTCCCCCTAAAAGATGCCCCGCATCGCAAAGAGATCCAACTCGAAATCAACCCCGCCAAATTTAAACATCAGTCATCACTCAACAACAAAATATTTATCGTGACAACATACACACACACACACACACACACACACACACACACACACACACATTACTACCCTACCAAAACAATCATCACGATGTCTTCTTCTTCACCGCCATCAACAGTGCACCTCAAAGCAACATACACCTCCTCGAGTACGCCGAACCCGCAAATCCTCTCCTCAACATCCCTCGCCTTGCCATCCGCACCGCAGTCTGTCGAGTCGAAAACAGCCTACCTCTCTACTCTGCGCGCCGCAACGACAGCGCTACAGGACTTGATCAACAAAGACTTGACGGCGCGCATGGAACAAGATGCCCAGGACGCCGCAAACGGCAACATGCCGGGTTCCGGCGCGAAGGGCCCTGCACCCACGCAAGGGGGAGGGGCCGCCGTTATCAACGAGGCCGACGAGGAGGAGAACTACGGGGAAGAGGTGCCTGAGGACGATGATGTGTGATCTGCCGCGACGCGACGCGAATCCACCGTCACTGTCACTGTCGCCGTCACCGCCACCGTAGCCCTTACCGTCCATTTTCTTCCTATTTTTTTTTTAAATTCTAGTTAGACTATTACGAGAGGACGTGGGAACGGACGACAACAACCTAGTCGCCAATACATCACCGCTTAGTGACGCAGGGTCCCGAGCACTCATTGCACCACGTTATGCACAATCACGACTACGAGCACCACAAAGTCCATCATATATCTCGAAGCCCCCTCAAGGTTGAGTAGACAGACACGAGCATTCCATCTGTTCGCAAGAAAATAAGGTGACCCAAGATTCGATACAATCATTTATGATTAATTGTTTGATCCATCGACCAACAAACAGAACGGGTATCAATTACCAACACCGAAATCAACCAGAACAAAACGTCTCCGTCCAGATGCAATGCCATATAATGCCATGCCGTTCCGTGCAGACCAAGCACAATGCGATGCGATATCGTGCTCAGCCATGTCTGCCCCAAGTTCCCGCGACACGCGCGCGACTAGTGCTGCGCCCCTTGCCCTTGTCCTTGCCTAGACACCCATAATGCACTACGGTATTATCTGGAAGGACAGCTACGACGCTGTTCCCTAGCCTCTTGTGACAGACGCCACAAACTCTTTCCTCGGGGATCACGACGCGTCTGTTGCGCCCCCCTTGTCCACTGCCTGTTGTTCCATCGCCGAACAGGAGGGCCGCCTGCGTGTTGACCAGTTGCGTCCTCCGCAGCGCTTCGACGATGCGTGTTTCTGACACAACACTGTTCGCCGCACGTATGCGTCCGCGGAAGTATGACTCCAAGTCTGCTACGGGAAGCGTGTCGGGGATGAGCGACAGCGTCGAGGTGGCTGGTAAGCGAGAACCATGCCTTGAGAGGAGGGACAGCGCCGGCTCCAAGTTTGGCTTGCGCGGTGGTGGGGGTGTTAGATAGAGAGACAATAGGGTGTGATAGATGGATGCTGTGACATCGGGCTCATCCTCATCGACGGCGGAACTATCTGCCAAATCGTGTGGCTCGCTGGGTAGAGCGTGGATGTGATTACAATATCTAGGTTGATGTTAGCATGACCCATCTCTCCGTTAGGATGGACAAAGAATATCCACACGTACTCTTCTGCTTTCACGTAGTCTTGCATCTTGAAGACGTATATCTCCAGTGCTTGCTTATGGTTGCCCATATTACTGAGTACCACGGCCTGCGCCTCGTAAAAAGCCGGGTCTGCCCCATCATGTTAGCAAATTGTGTGTCAAGAGACCGTTCGCCCGTGGAAATAAGACCTACCGTCTCGAGGAATCATGCCAAAAGCCCGAGTAAGGCCGTACTGATGGCTCTCCTTTAAGAAATCAACCAACTTATGCAGTCTCTCTTCCCATTTGCTATCGCGACTTTCGTCGTCTTTGAGGGCACTGATGAGCAGCTCGACTAACCGATTATGAAACTCAGGCGTCCCATCTCCTAATTCATCGACGACGTGCTCTAGATACTGGATTTCGAGGTTGACGTTGATTCCAGCCAGGTAGTTGACAACCTTCTCTCGAGGAAGGGTTTCGGCATTCTCGCTATCAGCAAGGAACACTTCCATGCCCAAATCAGGATCCCGCCTAAGAACCCAGTCGGCAAACTCCAAGATGAGATCCGTCATCTCGGGCGCCAGGCTTTGGAGATAGCCAACTGTCCTTCGTGGTCCACGAAGCTGCTCTGGGATTTCGACCTCCGTCTCATCGTGCCCATTGATCTTGAGCTTAGTGGTCTCTCCATCAGCGTCCACATCACCAAACCGTCGAAGTAGTGTCAAGGCGTCCCGATGCAGTTTCTTGCCGTAGAAGAAATCCACTAGCTCATTATAACGGTTGTGCTCAAGGAGCTTCTCATTTACAACAGCCGGGTCACAAAAGTTGGGGATACGGAATAGGGACGGAGCTAGAGACGGTTGACAGAACATGTAACCGCGGAATAGGGTCGTGTCCACAAGGGTGAAGGTGCGTCGAAGCTCTTGCTCTAGCTGCTCATCTGTTTCAGAGCGGATATCAGTCAATAGAGCAGCCAGATTTTCGTCTGCGCTTGACGATTGAGACAGCCCTGGCGTAGCTTTCCGTGGCCGCAGTCTACCCGTCTCTGGGTCAATGACTCGTTGGAGACGAGCTCTTGTCCCAGCTAAGAAGCTATTAAGTTCGCGAACCGCTTTGGTCAGTTCTTTCCCTTCCAAAGGCCCACCATTTTCCGTGCCCTTTGTCTTAGGTCTAATACTAGCAGCGTCATCGTTATCAGTGCCGCCGAGTTTAGAGGATGCGATAGAGGCGGCGTCCGAATCGGTTTTACGATGACCACCACCCATCCAGTATTTCGCGAAGCCTCCCGCTCCAGGCATCTTAAGTGGTGAGGCGACATCCGCGATCACGTCAGCCTTTGCCCCCTTGTCGCCATTGGCACCAGCTTCATCGTCCTCATGCTCGCTGTCATCGTCGTCCGCTGTGTCCTCCTCCTCGTTCTCGACCGATAGCTCGCCGGCAATAACCCTCGGGTATAGCCTGAGAACTCTCTCCGGGGGTGCATGCACATCATCTTCATTGAACAAATCCAAGCTCTGTCGGAATTTTCTATTTTTGAAGAGGGCTTCTGCCTTGAGCATCTTTACTTCACGCGTTAACCCAATCTTGTCCTTGAGTAGCGCGTCTTCCAGCATACTCAGAACGCTAATGGCCTCGTCAAACTGGGCTTTCTCGATGAGTTCCTGCACTTGAGTATCGTAATCCGTAGCATCCATCTTCCAGACTGCTCGATCGCTACTTATGTGGAAGCCCTTGCCAGCATGGGCGAGGCTGACGGTGGGAGGAGGGAAGTGTAATTGTGCGGCCCCGGCGAGTTCGATTGTCTGCAATAGATTTAGCGTCTCGGGGTTGCGGACTTCCAATGAGCCCTTGGTCGGCGGCTGAAGTGCGAGGATGTATGGGTAGCTGTATCCGATGCTCTCAGGGGCGCTCTGCCAGGGGACTTGACGCTTCTCGAGGGGCTTCCCTTCGGTGTCGATGAAGAGGGAGTGTATGTCTTTGGCGAGCAACATCTCACCCTCGGCTAGTCGCGTAGCGAGCGGTCTCGGTACGTAGCCACCCAAGCCCATATAGCCCATACTCGCGGCGCCAAAGCGGCTGCTCTGGCCACCGGCAGCGGCAGCACCGACGCCTGCTATTTCCTGGGTCTCGGAGGTGGTCACATCGACCAACACGAAGCCGGCGTTCATGCCACACACGACCTTGCTAGCACTAGCCCAAGTGACAGTCCGGATGGCTTCGGGCAGGACCACTTCAGTGACATCTTCGTGGAGTTCACTCTCGTGCCAGCTCCATAACAGCAGACGTCTCTTTACGGCGACGGCGAGACGGCTGATAATCTCGGGGATACCGGTAGCGGAATCCTTGACGATGTTGCTGGTGACAGCGAAGCAGGTGGCATTTTTGGTGCGTGAGATGGTCTCGATCAACTCATAGCTCTGGAGGTCGTGAAGAGAGATGTGGTAGTTGGAAAGGGAGACGAGGGTGTTGGCCTCCTTGATGATAGCGAGCTGGTCGATGGCACGGGTCGAGAAGCGTTCGACTTCGCGCAGAAGATCGGTGGGCTTCTTGGGAGGGGCGGGCTGGGATTCGGACCGAGAATGAGAAGGGGAGGGAGGGTGGTTATGCTGCTGACTATCTGGTGGAGAGGACGACGCACTGCCGTTCGAGGGCGCTTTCGGAGACGCAGGTAGCTCGTTTAGTCGATAGACGCGGAGAGAGCCGGTATTAAGGCCGACGAGAACTCGGTCGCCTTGTTTGAAAGAACAGTATTAGTGGTCTCGTGTGTTTATGGTACATAAGGCAGTGCCAGGCCTCACCATAAGCCAGAATGGTCTCGATCTTGGACTTGTCTCGCTGCTTCAGCTCGATGATGGGGCGAGCCGTGAATGCGGAGAGCATGGCCAACAACGACGACGATAGCAGCAGCAACAACACCCCTGCGAAGCACCCGGGTTAAGCTGGCTGGGAATTCATGGACGAGGTAATGGGGAGTGATTTGGCGTGGCAGTGAGAAGAGAGTCGGCTGCTGTGCAGAATGCAGAATGCAGGATACAGAATACAGAATACAGAATCTCGATGCGACGGTGTAAGTCGAACGATGGTTGTACAAGAGTGAAAGGCAGGTGGTAGTTGACGATTACGGGTGAATAGGGTAGCTGATTAGGCGATTAGGTACCTACATATCGCTGTAGGTACCGCCTATCAGTTTACTATCAGCACACTATCAGTACCGCTAGGCGATTGATAGGAAGGCCGGCTCCACCTGACACCACCCAACAAATAGGTCCTCCCCTGATGACGCCATGCTCTCTCTTCCCTATCATCATCAGCTTGTGACATGATCTTGAACAACACATATGTTAAGGCATACGTACGGATTTCTATGAATCTATCTATATATATATGTATATACATAGATATATATACTCTCTCTTCACTTACTATCCAGGTATCGACGTCTTCACTCGTTATCCCCAGAATTAGGATTAGACATCTATATCATTCCAATTACACACACTTCCTGCTCACTATGACTATGACCAGTGACTATGACCGTGACCAACGTACATCTCTACGTATAAATGTATATACTATAAAGGGTATATAAACACACAAAATCTCTATAGCCAATTCCTGTATTCTTGTATATATGTTACCTGTTACCTGTTACTCAACAAGTGCAATCCCAACAGTGCCAGTGATAGGTATCCCGTACACATCCACATCTACATCCCAACTACACGCATCGCACCGTATCCGATGGTAACTACAACGCACATAGAGAGTATACTGCTGGGAATGCCTCGGCTGATGAAATGTTTGACCGAGAGATAACGCTCGCCCATGGCATCTTCCTTCATAATGGCGGCTGTTCATCCGTTAGTCTTCGCACGCGCACACATACAGGATACTGCGAGGAAACACTCACTCATGTTGGGGAATCCACTAGTTGGGAGGCCCATGGCTGCGCTGCACATGAGCGTCGTGGCCATGACCAATAGATTGGGATGCGGCTCTCCCATATCCTTTCCAATATCATACACGAGCGGCAAGAGGATCAGCGCCGCCACCGTGTGGCTGATAAACGTCGCGATCACGAGTGCCAGCCCCGAAAAGATGAGGAGAACGACGTAGAGGTCCAGGTCGTGCACCTCGGCCGAGATCCTGGCCGCGACTGTGTGGAGTAGGCCCGATGACTCGACCGCCTTGCCTAGGGACAGACCACCGGCCGCCAAGATGATGATGGTCCAGGGGAAGTTGTTGAAGTCCTCCTTGGTGAGGATGCCTACGCCGAAGAAGATGACGATGGGCAGGATGGCGATGACACCCATGTGGCCAAATGTCGATTCAAGCGCGTGGCTCGCACACCAGAGGCCGATGGTGGCCAAGCAGACAATGGAGACGAACCATTGCAAGCCCGTGAACTCCTCCCGCACCGACCGGATAGGTATGATCGTCGTACCTTTCCCAGGGTTAAATGTAAGTAGCAGGAGGATCCAGATGAGGAAGAGAGAGACGATGCCGACCGGGATCACGATGAAAAGCCATTGGCCCCACGTTGGCGGCGGTTCCATAATGCCTAGAGCCACCACATTCTGCGGCGACGCGATGGGTGACAGCATACCGCCAACATTGGAGGCGAGCGCTATACCCATGATGACGGCTTTAGACATGTTCGATCCATACGGCAAGTTACGCAGCATCGGCTACAACGAAGTTGTCAGCGTAATTTGCCATGCTAGAGATGAACGTCGTACTCACCTCAATGATACTAAAGCAGAGAACTGGTGCTGCAACGTTGCTGACGAGCATACTGGCGAACGCAGCGACAAACATGTTGGCGATGAGCACCGTCCGTGGTCGAGTACCCGCCTTGCTCAAGACAAATGTAGCGATGCGCTTATCAATCTTACACTTTGACAAGGCCGCGGCAACGGTAAACCCACCCAAGAGTAGCATGATGACGGGCGTCCACATGGCCGAGAAGATGTAATTTGTCGCCTCTTTCGAGCTCAGTCTAGAATGCGGGGGGTCTTCAGACCGTACTACCCTCAGAACAACGCAGAGGAAGGGGACAAGCAGAGACGTCACAAAAAGGGGGATAGCCTGTGATGCGATGGCCAGGTCAGTCTCGCCATGCATGCACGGGGTGGGAAGGGGGAGATTACCTCGGTGGCCCATAGCAAACTGACAAAAATGAGCATAGCCAAGCAGGCCTGTTGCTCCGGCTTCTCTATGATGGGGACCATCAAGAATACCAAGAAAACAACGATGATGGCCAGCGTAGTCAACATGGATGACCCAAAAACCCAAGCGGGGCAAGTGAAACGACCAAGAGGTGTAGAGATCTCTCTGGTCGCCACGGCAGGGGCATCATCGCCTTGTAGCCTGACTTTGATGCCGTCATTCGAGGCACTTAAAAGACCCTTTCCAAGGCTAGCCGCCTCTGCGCGCCGCTCCATGCCGATAAGATCTCGCCAGACCGTATTCCTCTCCCACACGACGTGCTCTCTCAAGTGCGATCGCAGGTCCTTCTTAGCAAGGACCTCGTCTCCTTGGGTTACAATGTTAGCGTATGCCTTCTCCATCTCCTCGATATTCCCTTCTAGCTGGTCCATGGTATCGCGCAAAAAGGTGTAGGACGAATCGATGGTGGTTCCCATATACTTGGACCGGAGTTGTTTGTCGATAATCTTGTCGAATTTCTTGAGGATCTTATTGAACCCGGTCCTGTTTAGCTGCACGTAAGATTTGAGCTCGCATAGCTGGACGTATAGGCTGATGATGCGCTTCTTAAGCATGATGCTATCTGAGAATAATTCGGCCGTCTCGGCATAGTCATCGAAGCCCACGCTGTGCCTACGCATCGACTTGGTGAGTTCGGTGGAGGCCGTCATGTCAGTGGGAGGAGCACGAGCAACGGTGCGTCGCCTATGGGCGCTACCGAGGCTGGGGCGACGGTTCTTGGTCAGTGCCGACGTCTCATCTTGGTCGTCATCATCACTGTCTTCAATGCCATCATCGGTAGAGCGCACGCTATGTGCGCTGCGGGTACTCCTCGGGTCAACGGCGCGCTTCACCTGGTCGGCGCTGGGATGCAAGAGGGTCGGTCGCTGAGGACCGTGCTGCCCGGTCTGGCCGGCGTCGTTGAACGAATCGATGTCACGTAATAGGTCGTCGACCTCGTCGAGCAGTTCCCTCTCTTTGACACCAAAGAAGGAAGAAATCTTCTCCAGCTCGACATCTAGAGCCCTCGAGAAGACGGTCTCGGGATCTTCATCTCGGAGAAGTGGCCTCGTCTCGACATCGGCGACACCAGGCTGGTGTATCGTCTTCTCAAGTTGATAGATGCTTTAGGACACCAGTTAGCACTTGAGCACAGGTCAGAGGAGATTGTTGGACGGCGGCAGAACTAACAGCTTCTTGAGGTTGCTGTAGGCGATGTAATGACTGCTCCAGTCGGGGACAGCATTGAACTGGACGCTGTGGGAGAACTTCATGTCGTCCTGCTCGTCGAGCCACCTCTTCTTCTCTTCCCTTTTGGCTTGCTCTCGCCGTTCACGCCCGGACGTGGTTGGGTATTCGTCAAGTTCGACTTGGTCGTGGAAGAGGCGATCTCGGTGACGACTCCCCCCTCTGTTGTTGGACTCGATCAGGATGTCTTGTCGGGCGAGGCCAGGGTCACGGGAAGAGGAGGGATGGGAGGCTATAGGTAGCTGCGGAATGGTGATGGATGGGGACGGGGACGATGCAACGCAAAGGTCATGGGGGTCATAAAGGTCATGAAGCTATATCGCATTCGTTCACGGCAAAGAGTATACTACACCTAGGCATACATTCGGACTGGTCAAGGTGGTCTAGAGAAAATTATATATACCATGGCTCTCGAGGCATAGGATAAGACTAAGTAGCAGTAGCCTGGTGTAAGCCTGGTAGTATTGGAAATGTGCGACAACGGATCGACGACGACGCGGAGCCTTTTCTCGACGATACTCGCTACTTGGCTTAACTGCAATAAGCACAAGCGCGTTAGACTAGGTTGGGTAGTAAATAATAGTAGATAATAGCACTATTACCTACATGGGCTAGCAGAGGATTGCCTGCCTTAGTATGGAGTGGTACATTTATTGTGGGGCGCGGCGTTTGCAGGGGTATAAAAGCATGACTGGGGCTTTGGGTCATAATCTTCACTTCTCCAACACACACCTTCATTCATTTTTACATATTTTCTGGCAGGCTCTCGCTGGTCGAGTTTCAATACAATTACCTACTGCTATTCCTCTCTATTACCCACAGTATTGTGGCGGTGGGAAGTGGCTGGTGGTGGCAGGTGGCGGGGGGGGGGATTGTACATTAGGAAGGAGGGTCAGACCCCTGGTCTGACCCCCAGAACTTACCCTCCTACATAC